>JAIPRL010004536.1:0-22783 GCA_025469235.1 Pemphigus obesinymphae | reverse complement strand
AAGAGGAATATTATTTTGATTAAATTTATCATTACAAAAAAAAAAAATAATTTCATGATTCTTCTATAAAAATGTAGCCATTATATAAAATATTGTTTTTTTTAACCAAAAATGGAATAAATACAGGACAAACTCGGAAAAACGGGACAAAAAGCGTCCCGCTTAAAGTTTGTTGGGACAACGGGACGCAATGCTCAAAAACGGGACAATCCCGCAAAAAACGGGACGTATGGTCACCCTATATTAAGGGGACTCATCACGATTGGGTTGAAATATGACGTGTGTGAAGTTGGCGCCCCCATGTTACCCAATCCCTCCAAAACAATTTGTAACCTTATTTTCTTAATTTGTAACCTATTTATAACCAACTTTTTTATAATTTGTAACCTCACCGTTTTCGAGTTATGACCATTTTTATCATGGGAGGCCCAATGTATATGTCAAGTGTCTTGACATATATTTACATATAATTTTTGAATCATTGAAAACGAATTGCAAAATAAAAATAAAATTATATATACCTATTACATTAAAATAATATAAAATGGGAAGGAAAATAGGTATTATTCAGACTGTTAAAAATATATAGATTCACTAATTGTAAATCTACAATTTTAAACAGGCGGATTGCATAGTGGAAACATGATACAGTATAAAGTATATATAAATAATTATGGATAAATTTCACCACGCTTGCTGTGACCGACTGCAATTCCGGCCCGATTGTCACAAATTAAAATATATCCCCTGATTTTCTGTGAATCACCACGTCGAGTAGGTAATAACTAATAATAGCCAGTAGGTTAAATTTAATACAGTTAAGTGTACTTATTTCGATTGCACTTATAAATCGAGCTGGGTCACTCGGGCAGTTTAAATCGAAAATATCCCCCGATCCGCTGTAAAACACCGCATTACAAGTAATTAAAGATAAAAGTTGTTTCGACTTAAATAGCTACCAAATAATAGTTTAATTCATGATTTATTAAAATTGTGAAAAAAAAAAAGTTGACATCAACAGTATCAAACCGGAATACGCTCGCTCTAAATCGTCGTACCTATATTCTATTAGCGTACACTATATAATAATTATTATATATGATCGGATATATAAGTAAAACAGCGTAAAATTTTAAATCGCCATAACTTTAAAACTGGTCCTACCATATAATTGCGTATATTATTAAACATAATAATTCATATCGAATATTTCAAACTAACCGAATAATTTGGACCAACCGAATAGTTAAACTATCGAATAGTTCAGACCAACCGAATAGTTCGGATCTTAACGATCGATAGTTGAAATAATCGATAGTTTTTAAGTATCTATCGAACAGTTCGATAGTAACTACCTATCGAACAGTTCGGTAGTGACTATTCAATAGTGCCCATCACTAGTATACACCCTTGTTTTTATATTTTTTGTTGTCATATCATTTTCACGTTGACGTATAATTTATTTTGTATTTGCATCGTTTTTCGATAGTGATAGATTTTATTCGTGTTTACATTTTGTTAATAATTTCATGAAATTTAAACAATATATCCAGTTCATGAACAATGCGCATGCGCGATCCATTCCGAGTTTTACCGAGTGTTTCCGAGGTTAACGGAACACTTAAGAGCTCACCTCATAATAAACAAGTTAATATAAACCAGCAACCCAACCGACTGTGATCAGTCTATGCATTACAACCTTAGTGTGAAAACGTGTCTTTCCGAGTTCATCCGCAAACAAATTTTTCAGTGTTAATTTTTTCTTATCCGTTGTTTTTTGACAAAGTGTTAATTAATATTTAAAACATTTAAGTTCGTGTGTTTTTATTTTAAATCATAAAAATGTTTAACTGTACCACATGCGATAAAGTTTTCACCATGAAGCGTAATCTAACAAGACACATTAAGTCTCACGATGGAGGAGAATTTGCATGCAGTATTTGTCCGAAAGTATTCAATCAACGAGATAATCTTATAAATCATATGAGAAAAACTCACGGTAAGATTTAAAATACTCCTATTATTTTTAGAATAATATTATATGAGTCTTTTTTTTCTTTTTAAGGTATTGCATGTAATATTCCAATTTTGACAAAGCAACAACAACAACCAAATATGGTAGATCCAGTTACACCTGAACCTCCGATTAATAAAAACGTATGGAGTAAAAAAGATATTAAAATGATGGTCGAAGAAGAAGATTTACACTCGCGAAAAAGATCAAATGAGAATTATGCGTATTTAAACAAGTTAAAATAAGCACGTATGAATCAAGTTAATACAGCAGGTTTTGTTGAAGTCGCGGCATCGCATTATCGTAAAATTGTATGGTATATGCAAAAAATATCAAGTTTGGTTAGTTATGCATCATTCTTAAACTCTATAAAGCCCGAGCTGATAAAAAACTTGGTGATTCTGCCAGCATCAAACAAATTTAATTTAATTTAAAACTCGAATCAACATATATAATACCTCATGAAGATAACTCAAGGGAAGATCGAGCCTTTAAAACATCAACTAAACTACTTTTTGCTGATAGTGAATTAGAAAATATTATCAATGAAGAATTTTCAAGCCTTATTACCGAAGAAGATACATATATGAGTAGAGGCAGCGGATTTTCTCTAGAAAAAATCGATGGAATGTTGTTAGCTATATATCGTTATACACCTATAGGAGGATCATCATATACATCCCATTACCTGCCTTTATTAAAAACAAAAAAGCAGTCGTAAACCCACAAAACTCGGAGAACCGTGCTTTAAATGTGCAATCCTTGCAAAGCCTGTAACAGGAGAACATAAATATCGCGTTGAAGACAACTATAAAGTGCTTGAAGAAAAATATGATTTTTCTGGATAGAATTTTCCTACCCCTCTTGACGAAATTAAAATATTTGAAAAAAATAATCCAAATGTGTCGATCAATATTTACGGGCTAGAAAAAGATTTCCAGCCACCTCGAAAATCAGAAACATATGAAGTATATCCGTTGAAAGTAGTCGATGATGAGAAACCCCAACATTTTGATTTGTTATTATTGAACGAGAATGATAAAAATCACAATACACCTACATCTCTAATTTCTCCCGACTTGTACGTAGCCAGATAACATTATGCGAACATAAAATATTCATCTGTAAAAGATGCTTTACCTCCTTCGACGATCAGCCAAAAAAATATAAGTTAAGTGGGCAGGAGGCGTTGGTTAAGCATAAACTAATATGCAGATCACATAAACCTAGTCTACCCGTTATGTCAAAAGAAGGAAATATGGTTCAATTTAAAGAGTAGATAAGGACGCAAAGGCATCCTTTCGTAATATATGCAGACTTCGAAGCGCTACTAATTAAGTTTTTAAAAAGCTTAGGAATTAATACTCAAGCTTTTCAGAGACATAACCCGATGAGTTATGCGTTATATGTAAAAATATCAGACGACGTACCAGTTGAATTACTCGAGAAATATGACATTCCACGAACACCAATAATATTTAGAGGATGCGAGTCGCGCCACGAAGTGGCTAAATATTTTGTTCAAACAGTGGTAGATATAGCTCAGAAGGTTGATAAGCTATTGAAGACCAATGCTCCGATTATAATAACTAACGAAGAACGAAGAAAGCATATAAACAATACAAACTGCAACTTATGTAAATTTGCTTATACAACGGAAAATCATAAAGTTGCAGATCATAATCATCTTTCTGGACAATTTCGACAAACACTATGTAACAACTGCAACCTAAAATTAAAAACACCGCATTTCATCCCATGCTTTCTTCACAACCTCTCTAACTATGACGCACATTTCATTGTACGTGAACTAGGATACGATGAACATGCAATTACCGTCATACCAAACAGTGAAGAGAAATACATCTCATTCTCAAAATATATCAACAACGACTTCACTATCAGATTTATTGACACATTCCGGTTTATGGCATCTAGTTTATCAACCTTGGCGTCAAATCTTTTGACTGATAACTTTTCCAAGTTTAGAGAAACTACCAAGGTTTTTAAAGTTAAAGATTTACCGCTTGTTACACGGAAGGGGATATACCCTTACGAGTATACTGACAGCTGGGAAAAATTGGAAGAGACGAGTTTACCGAGGAAAAAGGACTTTTATAGTACATTAGGAGAGACAGAAATATCCGATGAAGACTATGAACACGCGATGAAGGTCTGGAAACATTTTGGGTGTCAGACTTTAGGAGATTACTCAGACTTATATTTAAAAATTGACGTCATGCTGTTGACCGATGTTTTTGAAAACTTCAGGGATATCTGCATGAAGACGTATAATTTGGACCCGGCACACTATTACACGGCGCCAGGGTTTAGCTTCGATTGTATGCTAAAATACACAGATATGAAATTGGAGCTCCTGACAGATTATGATATGCTCCTAATGTTTGAGAAAGGTATATATATATATATATATATTATACATTTAATTCATTTTTTTCATAACTAATTATTTGATTTTTTTAGGCATCCGAGGTGGGCTAGTACAAGCTAGTATGCGATATTCCAAGGCCAACAACCATACAACACCGGATTTTGATGAGAGAAAACAGAAATCATGGTTGATATATCAGGATTGTAAGTATTTTTTTCTTGTAGTTTTTCTTGAATATGTTATAATATTACTTAATTTATAGGTAATAATTTATATGGATGGGCGATGAGTCAGTATATGCCGTACGGAGGGTTCAAATGGGCGGAGCCAACGTTAGATGGACTAAACATATTAACAGAAACTTCGCACATAGGACGTATGTACGAAGTTGACATTACATACCCCAAACACCTACACGATGAACACAATGACCTCCCGTTCCTGCCTAATAACATTAAACCGATGGGTTCGACAATCCAAAAATTGATGGCTACATTAGAGACAAAGAACAATTATATCATACACTACCGAAATCTACAACAGGCGATTAATCACGGACTGATCGTTGAAAAGGTATATATTTTTATTTATTTATTTGTTTGTTTGTTTAAATTAATCTGTTATTTATTATTATAACCGTGTTTAAGGTTCATCGAGTGTTAGAGTTTAATCAGTCACCATGGCTGTCCAAATATATCAGTTTAAATACAGAACTAAGGAAAAAGGCAGAAAACGATTTCGAGAAGGACTTTTTCAAACTGATGAACAACTCCGTATTTGGTATGTCCAGTCTATTATCTTATAATAAATTTAATTATTAATATAATCTATTAATTAAAGGTAAAACAATGGAGAACGTTCGAAAACGATTGGAGATGCAGCTTGTTTCAAATGATTGCAGAATACAAAAACTGATAAATAAACCCAACTTTAAGCATGTTATTAGATATAACGATAATTTATCGGCAGTAACGTTGGATAAAAAGATTATTGAATTCAACAAACCAATGTACTTGGATTCGCCGTACTTGAGGTCAGCAAAACTCTCATGTACGATTATCACTATAATACAATGAGGAAACACTATAAATACGACATCACCCTCATGTATACCGATACAGGTAAGCCTTGTATAATATTTTATATTCGACATCGACATCGGATGTTAAGTTAAAATGTAAAATAGGTCAGCCTAAGTCAGGTTAAATTGTATGTTAGGCTACATTAATTTAGGTTAAAATATATGTTAGGTTAAGTTATGTAAAATAAATAATTAATGGAAAAAAAAGTATGTTATATATATATATATATATATAGACTTTTATAAGTATAATTTTATTATAACTCCACGAGAGAATGTAAATACATTATTATTATTATATATTATACTTTTTTTGGGGCATTGATTTTGATAAAACATTCAAAGAATATTAGGAAATAATTTTTGAATTACAGAAAACGGATTTTCTAGATATATATTATTATATTTGTATGCATAATTCTTAATAATATCATATGTTTATACAGGTAATTTGAAATATTTTTTCTGCTTACTTTCAGGAATAACATTATTATTACTGCTTTGTGGATTTCCTATTAACAAATTATAAATAAACTTTTATTATATTTTATTTAAAATCTGTATATGTATATAATATATTAAAATACAATACACGCTTTTACGTTACGCTATTGTTAACTATATTTGAGCCAAGATGTGGTTACATTTATCTGGATCAAGTGGCTTATCTTTTAATTCTTGTTTCAAAAATTACTCGTGCTCAAAAATATACAATTTTTATCGATAGGGCGTTTTTGTGAAAAGATTGGAGACAATAGTAATATGTAACTATATATAGTATTGTGTAATACTATTTATAAAAAAATATGTATGATAAGGAAAATAGCTTAGAATAACGTTAGAATTATTTTATATGGTATAAAGTTGTAATTAATTTATCATTTTAATATAAATAAATTTTTATTATTTTATTATATATTTTATACTTTTGGTGTGATGGATTTTAATAAAACATTCAAAAAATAATTTTTGACTTTAAAATTACCTTTTTTTTTATTATATGAATATTAGTTTATCTTTTATCTTTATCTAGAAAATTGTTTTGTTATCTAATCTCAATACTGACGACATAGTACTTATTCTAAGACATTTTATAACTAATCAGGGAACCTAATAAATTATATCATACATAAAACAAATTTACTAGATATATATTATTATATTTGTATGCAGAGTTCTTAATAATATCATATGTTTATACAGGTATTTTGATTTATTATTTCTGCTTACTTTCAGGGATATCAATCCTCCTACTGCCTTGTGGATTACCTATTAACATATAATACATAAACTCTTATTATATTTTATTTAAAATCTGTATATGTTTATAATATATTAATATAGAATATACGCTTCCATGTTACGTTAGTGTTAACTATATTTGAGCCAAGATGTGGCAACATTTATCTGGATCAAGTGGCTTTATTTAAATTCTTGTTTCAAAAATTACTCGTTCTCAAAAATATACTTATAGGTGATAGGTAGATCAGTATATTACAAGGAAGATTTTTAAAACATATATTTTGAGAGGTTTATAAAATCATTTTTATTTATAATGCGTTATTGAGAGGAGATTGTAAACCACAGTAGTATATTATATAACTATACATAATATTCTAATAGTAAATATAAATTTAGTGAATATGTCGGTCTTTCATTTATGTAACTAATATTTTCTCAATAGTACAGGAAAGTAACAAATTGTTTTAATTATATCTATATGTAATATTGATTATTTTTAATAATATATATTTAAATATATTATATTATATTGAGTTTTACACGACAATTGTACAAAATATACCCATACATAGTATATTTTCGGGAATGGAAATATGAAAATTGAAATTTTTATGTACTAATTGACTTTTATGATGTGCGATAAAAACAATAGCCATGAATAATAATTAATACTTTATGAGTAGTATAAATTATTAGGTTGTATGTTATTTTATTTTTTATTTTAATATAAATAAATTGTTATTATTTTATTATATGATATACATTATTTTAGATTTTTGTTTGAATAAAAATTTTTTTTAAATGTTAAGAATTTTTCTTTTAAATTAAAAAAAAAATATTTTCTAGATAAAAATGAATTTTTTTTCTTATTTATATAAATTTTTAGTTATCTAATGAAAGGGAATTGGAAATTACAATAGTATACGTAACTATACCTATTATTTTATAAAAACTTTTTAAAAAAAATATTCGACGTAAATAAGAAAAATATATCATAACTTAATTATAATAGTAAGATACATACTTAGTAAAAATGTTGGGTTTTTAATTTTTATAACTTTTATTTTCTTAATATAATAGGGAAGTAATCAATTGTTTTAATATTACCTATTTATATTATAGGGTATTTTTAATGATAGGATATTTACTTGTTACTTTAGAAAAATAATTTTATTTTTAATTACAATTAATAACATTAATATTATAATAACAAATACTTGTGTATGGTTGTATTGGGCCACATAATTACCTGTATAAACATGTTGAATAACTGTATATAATTAGTTTAAGAAATAAAAAGCAACGTGCGACGAAAACGATAAAGAAAATAGCTATGAATAATAATAATTAATACTTAATATGTAGTATAAATTATTAAGTTGTATTTCATTTTTATTTTTATTATTTTTTATTATATAATATACACTTTTTAGGTTATAGATTTTGATAAAACATCATGAAAATATAATACATTTTTTTTTTTAAATTTCTTTTTTTTATCTCAATAAAAATGGAATGAGTTTATCTTTTATCTTTACCTAGATTTTTTTTAGTTATTTTTCTCAACTCTATTAACATTGTACTTTTCCTAAGACATTTTATAACTAATTAGGGAACCTAATAAGTAATGTCATACAAACATCTTGTTATATATATATATATATCTATATATATTTATATTTACGAGTAAATGCATAATGCATAAAAATATTATAAATATTTATATAATAAAGTTTATACAGGTATTTTAATATATATTTCTGCTTACTTTCAAAATTATCATTCCATCGACTACTCTCTTGATCACCTATTAACATATTGTATATAAATTCTTATCATATTTTATTTTAAATCTGTATTATTAATATCATAATAACAAAGACTTGTGTATGGTTGAGGGGGACATATAATTATCCGTTTAAAAAAGTTCACTAATTGTACCTATATAATTATTTTATGGTATATAAAATATTCAATTCTTGAATAAAAATAATGCCAATTTTCTGGTAACACAATGTTCATATAGACAATTATTTGAACTAAAAAACTATTATTAATCATAATAATAATAATAATAATAATAATATACTTTTCGTCCTCGAAATTGTAAACTATAAATACCTAAGATGTTTTATAACTAATCGGGGAACCTCGTATATATTTTAATATAGCATACAAACAACTTGATGTCTAGAGATAATATGTTTACATTTATATGTATATAATCAGTGGTATGACACGAGCTTCGAAATTCTTTGTTCTCGTGTACCACCTTTCGGTGACTTTGAACGTACGTGTATCTAATTAACTGAGGATCTAAGTCAACGCCACCCAGAAATTTGTCCGAAAATAATCATATGTTTTGCGATTTATCAGACAAACTTACACAAAAACCGCGGAATTCAAATTAAAGATAACGCGCAATCACTGTTATCCCTTTTGTGATGGCCGAACTGGTAGTGGGGGTTCGTTAATCATAAACTCAAAATCTGTTCCTGTGATCATGTATGTTCTGTGGTGGTACTCTATATAATCAAATATACGATCATATACGGTATCATATTTTTCGAACAATGTCGTTTTTGTAATGTTCTGTGATATAATGCATGTAATATTTTTAGTCTATATAAATATTATAATATATTGAACACACTTACTGTCAATCGCGTAACCTGTAAACAATAATAAATTCTTGAAAATGTAAACTAATTACGGTATAAACCACTATATTTATTATATCATATATAGTGTATTTAGTATCGATATTTCTAACTCTGAACTAAGTTTCGATAATTAATATGTTTATCGAACTGATAGGAGCATAATGACTAACACATGTAGCAGAGGTGGTGATATTGCGGTATGTGTACACAAAAGCTTATCGTAAAAAAAATCGATATCCATTCTAATAATATTGAACAGGAGTATGTACTGGTGACCTTAGACGCCAAATCAAAATATATTTTAGAAGCATGCTATTTGCCCCCATTTAGTAATATTAACTCATACCTAGATCCACAGATATATATATAATAAACTAGATAGCTAACTCGCCTATACCTCCCGTGTATTTCATTGAAGTCAACATCCGCCCTTAAAATCGAAGCCAACGGACCTTATCACCGTATTTATAATCATAGACCTTCCGTATGATAACAAATCCATATTTTGACATTTTTTCTGGTAGTCTGCTGCTTGTAATTTATTAAATATTCATAACTTATATTATATAATATAATACGTCATTTAAACTGTGTAAACTGGTTTTAATATTTTCCACTGTGTCGTTAATTTGACTATATTAATGGTCTTGTTAATCTGTTTGGATTCGTAAAACGTAATTGTCTTGAATTTAATGACCCAACTTGTTTAAAAATATTATACTGTTCATTGATACGTTTTATTTAAATTATATGGAACCCATATCAAACTTGGCATATTACAAAAATTGAAATAGTACAAAGAAGTTTTCTCTTTATGCTGCGTTATAAACTTAAAAAAATGAATACTCCTACTAAAACATTAGTTAAAGAACTAAACCTTCAATCCCTAGAAAATAGACGTTTTAATAATGACATTATTTTCCTGTATAAATTACTAAACAATTTAATTGATTGTCCAGAACTATTAGCCAAAATTCCCTTTTTTATAACAAAACACACCTTCCGCTACACTAATATTTTTTATATTCATTATCAAAAACAAAATTATAGCCATTATGCACCTTTAAATAGAATTTTATTAAATGGTAACAACATAAATAGTTTTGATTATTTTTTGGTCCACTATCTAAATTAAATGAAATTCTAAAAAAAAAAAAATAAGATTATAACGATTAAACTTACTAATAACTGTTTTAAAAACTATAATTATGTATTATATATTTATAGTTATGTTTAAAATCTAGATATAATTGTATATAACATTGTTATATTTGTTTTTTTTTGTATTTTCATTCTTTTATTAGTATAAGATTAATCAATTTTTAATATTATTGTACTTTCTGCCCCATGAGGCGTTAATACTTATTGTAAATTCTTAACAATAAAGTTATTATTATTATTATACATTATACTACATACATTGCACATTGTATATATTGTTACATTAAAATTAAAACTAAAACTATTTATTTTTCACATGCACTACGTAAAACACCATAGAAAACAAACAACCGTCTTAATGCCTTATGACCATGAATGTGTGCGGGTAAAATGTCTAAGGACAACCGGCATAGATTGCCATTAAAAAAATTGGAAACGTACCGCAACGTAAATTAAAAATAAATCGTCATATAATACTTTGTTCCAGAAACAAATATTAAACTATAGATTATAATAGTGTTAGTTGTAAATTAAATATTCTTACCTGGTATCATCATATATAGAATTACAAAATTGAACAACGCAGAAAAAATTTGATTACGTTTAATGGTAGACATATTTTTACCAAAAAATAAAGTAAAAGTAAAAACGTTAATTATTTTTTCAAAAAACTTTCTTAGAGTTTAGATAGGGAATAATACATTCTTCTAGATTACAATGGCTTTTATAACGTTAGTGAGTAAATACTATGAAAAATATGGGACATATCGATGACATTTCATATTTGTATAATATTTGTTTTCACGTCAATTTGAATATTACAGGGTGTATCTTATATCATTTATGCAGGTGTTTTCTTTTTAATTATTAATATAATTGCTAAATAAAAATAGAAAATTTTTCTATTTAAAAATAATTTGTTTTACCATTTATTTTTATTTACATTAGTTTTGTTGTAATAAAAGAACAACCCTGCGAATGTCATAATATATCTAGTAAAATAATTGGTCTATATCTTCGATATAATTCGATATTAAGTTTTACAACACTACATAATAGGTATACACCCTGTAGTTATATAATATATTATGTTTCATTTTATGATTTACCGACGGGCTCTTTGTTAATATTTAACAATATTAATGTACACATCATTTTACACGATAGTGAATAACATGTATGTTTGGGTATAATATTAATACGCGCACACCGAAACCGATAGGTATACATATACTCTGCGTGCACCAAGTGCTACGCTGTACCGACCGTATCGTTCACACTATATGTTTGTGTTGATTATTGGACCAATCTGATTAGCTTCGTATGCTGATGGGGTGTGTATGATGTGTATTTTTGTAAATATGTGCAAGTACTTACAAACTATAGAAAAGGGGTAACTACTGTATAAAAAATGGTAACTCGGATTGACGGGTAATTACGATTTTGTGTATTGCTGTTACAAATAATTCAATAGGTAATTTAACAAATTAATAAGTACCTATACAAATTCACAGCAACACAGAAATATAAATAAACAAAATAAAATAGTACCTAGCTCCATTAGCTCAATAATAATGTAAAATAATAATTGAAATTAGGTAGGTACTCACAGAATAATATGACGTACGTAGACTGGCCAGCTGCTACATAGGTACCTATCCTAAATAAATAAATAAATAACAAAAACACACACAAATGATAACAATAAATAATAATATAAACGAAGGATAATATGATAATACACAATTAGGTGTACGGTCTGATAGTTGGTAGTGATGGCCGGCAGAAAGTGCGGTGGCCACGATGTGTATAACTATGAGCTTCTGGTGATAAGCGTGATAACGGTGGGTTGGCAGCTAGCACGACACTTCGCAAAACTGCGCATATCGACGCGAAAATCGCACGATAAAAATAGCGAACGGCAACAACGAGTGTATGTTGGAGCGTTTGAGTCCGCGGTGTAGTCCGGGACGAACTGTAAGTGATTTGTGTATACCTACAACAGATCAGACGCATCTGAGCGTAAGCCTGAGTGCGTCAATGCGTTCGACAGACGCCAAGAAACAAACAAGTAGTAGGTACACGCACACGCGAAAGACCGCGTGGTCGGTCGGCCCGAGACGACGATGTACCCTTTACGGTTAACTCTTTTCGCGACACAAACACACGTCGGTGAAAACAATTATTTTGCCCGGAATCCTTCGGAATATTAACGTCGGCGGCATACCGGAATCACACACTCTGCTTATGGAAACGATTGTGTCACACTCGTTTATCACAACAGGACTGAACATATTTTACAATAACACACCGAGCGTCGATCCTTTGATTACATAATTGAATAATATATTAGTATAAATATAAAATAATTAAAATTCACAATATAGATAATACATTTCTTAAGATTAGGGTGAGTGTTTGTGTGTGTGCGTGTATTTGTGGCTTGCCGGTAATTAGGTCTTTGACCTGAGTCTCGCGTTAGTACAGGTAGATTGGTGCGGGGTTAATTATAATTCTCGTTGGTAATTTTGCGGCGACACGCGTATTAGTGTTATCAATACTAAACATCCCCTCCCCCCCCCCGTTGAAAATCTGGATTTTCAACCACTTTGCTATCCGCTTCTGTTGGCAGTACATATATTTTCGCAGTAGGTTTCTTCATCTCAGAACCAGCAGCAGTTCTTACGGTTACCACCCTTATCACATCCTCATTTCCAGGATGTACTTTAATTATTCTGCCTAGTTTCCATCAAGTTGAAGGCATACCTTTATCCTTTATTATCACGATATTGTCGATCTGTAGAGGTTTAGTTTTTGTAACCCATTTTCCTCGTACTAGCAATTGCGGAAAATATTCTAACTGCCATCTACGCCAAAATGTTTGCATCAGCAGTTGTACGTATTTCCACCTTCGTAGGTATCTCTTATTCTCATCAGACAGATCAGGTTCAGTAAAAAGAGTTATGGCTCTTCCAATCAAAAAATGAGCTGACGTAAGAGTCTCTACGTCGGATGGATCGTTACTCCTCGGGGTAATAGTCGGCGAATTAAGGCATGCTTCAATTTGACAAAGCAATGTGTTTAATTCACTCAACGTTAATTTAGCTTCTCCCATCATTCGGCTAAAATGATGTTTAGCATTTTTCACTTCGCTTTCCTAATAACCTTATTATTACTATCTAATAGGTATAATCTTTGAATTATTGAAATACATCTATGGTTCAATATAATTTTGTCTGTTAATCCATATTACGATGTTATCAAGTTGATACAATACAATTGAAAATTGTGAAAATAATGTTTTCAATAAAAATTGCACTATACAAATATAAACAAAAATAAATGAAAATGATTTAATAAAATATTTGAGTGGGAAACGCTTATAAAATTTAAATAGTTTAATAATAGCCTAATATTGAGTCATTATGTTATTTTAATATTCTCATGAATATTTTTTATAAATCCATAATGATTTATATTTGATAGTATTGAACAAAGTTCAAGGAAAGACTGTTCAAAGCCGGGACGCATAAAATAGATATATTAAAATTATGAATAAAAAGGTACACAATGCATATCACTTATCGGACAGGATGCTCTTGGTGAATATATTGTTTTCAAAAAAATCGATCCTCAACGGAGTTCTTAATGTTAGTTTTTCTCAGTATATTTAACAAGATATCATAAAATGAAAATAAATATTTTTTAGTGTGACGTAGTGTAAATTAAAAAAATAAATATTAAATAGTTCGATTTAATATAAGTACTGTTCGGTGTCGACGAGTAAAAAAAGAAATTTTGTATGTACAGATTGGAACTCTCACCGTTAATTATGTACGAGCTCATGTGGGGTAATATGTCTTTTGTAGTTACTAGTCAGTCAAACAATGCAAACTTGTCCGACACCGAAAATCTATCTGCAGTCCACACTGATTATGTAAAATAAAACAATCGTTTACAGTCCACAAATAAACCTGAGTTTTCCTTTAATTAACAAAGGTAAAGTTAACATTGAGCGTCCGAACAGTACATTAAAGGAAAAAGGTAATAGGTAGTGAGTAGTAAGTAATAGGTAATAGGTAGCAGTGGCGGTCAAACGGAGGGAGGTATGAGAGACAAGGCTGGGCATTAACGAGTTAAAAGTTAAAATTAAGTTAAAAAGTTAAGTTAATTTTAATTAAGTTACTTAACACGTTACTTTTTTACTTTTTTCTTAAATTAACTTTTAACCTAATAAGTTACTTTTTTTATTAAACTTAACGTCTTAACTTCAAGTTAACTTATACAAAAGTATCTAAATTTAGTTAAATTTTGCCCAAAGAATACAATGTACATTTTTGAATGAGAACTTTACTTTTAAGTACCTATACAACATTTTAGTAGGTACCTACAATATAAGTACCTATGTACGTAATCGATAAGAATCAATGCACCACTCAAGCAGACGCTGGACGTTTACAAAATTAAAATGTAAAATAATTTTAATATAGAATACCTCTACCTATAATATACACTAAAATACAGGTACTTAGAGCGGCTATATAGTTATGTACCAATCCGCGTGTATACCATTGTTTATTTTGTATTATCAATGTTTTCCAAAGTAATAAATATTAAATAATAATAATGTTTTAAAAATAAGTAATATAACAAGTATAAATTGTTACCGAATATTCATTTATTTTCACAGATGGATAGGTTCCATTTCTAACAAAAATTTTGAAATGTCTTTGTTGTTAAAATATAATAAAAATGTGTAGTAAAAAATCAATTACATTTTGTCTCTATAATTTAATTAATATCAAATATATATATTATATACATATAGTAACGTAGATACAGGCTTATATATATGGTAACTTTCAACAATAATTTTGGCCATGACTATTTTATTATTTATCATTTTTAGCAACAAGGATGTGCGAAACTAATAAATATTACACAGTTGCATGAATAATATTTCATAAATGGCAAGTTTTGTTAAGACTATAGGTACTATCATTTCCATATAATATAATATAACTATTTTAAATTTATAGTTATTTATATATCATACATTTTTTTAGTAACGTCTTTTAATATTTGTATGAAAGGTGGTATAAAGATTACACAAAAATCTATAACTTTTAAAGACATTTAATAATGGTTTGAAATTTGTTTTATTTTTATCTAAAAATACAATACAAAAAATAATGGTTTTATTTACAGTTATTATATATTGAGCTGGCCCAGTCTTTTTAACTATACATGGTGGCTGGTGTTTATGTCTACCCAGTATAGAAAATATATTAAAGTGATGAGTACTGCTTATTTTATACTACATTAGTGTAAATCAAACAGTAATGTAGGTATCTTTGACAGTTTTTTTTTTTAAATTATTTTCTGATTTCTGATTTATGTATGAATTTCAAAATGACATTTTGTATTTTTGTTTTTTCATGTATAAACTTTTTTAGGCAAAAGAAAACCCCAGTGATTTTTTTATGCGTAAAGAATAACTATCTTTATTACCTTTTTACGTTATATAGGTATATTTATTTCATAAAATTGTCATGATTCTATTACCGTATATAAATAATGTAAGTAGGTACTGTTATACCCTAACAATTACATACTTAGATATTACTTCTTGGAATAATATTTTAAACATAGTAATCGTGACAAGACAACGTTCAGCCCATATGGACGGATTATAATATAACCTACGGAATTTTTTTTATAAAAGAAAAAGGAAAAACTAGACTTCTTACAAAAGAACATAATAGCTTTTTTTGAAAAGTAAATCAAACGGAAATACATTCAATTCTTTATAGTTTGAATAGGTAGACCCAATGAGATTGTCCATTTATAAATATATACGAATTATACTATTTTGTTGTACTCTTAAAGGACTAAGAACATTTTTAGAGGCACCACCCCAAATTACCATACCATATTTCATTATAGATTGATATAAAGAAAGATAAACTATTTTTAAAGTATAGGATGAAATAATATATTATAATTTATAAAATTTAAACAATATGAAAAAAAAAATTAAACTATTTTTATGAAAATTCCACTTATGATTAAAATCAAATAAGAGTCCTAAATATTTTATCCCTTTGACTATTTTAATTTTCAGGCAGTTATAATTTGATGTGTTTAGACCTTTATGTATAGTAATTTCTTCAAACAGAGGTGTAACATTGTTTATTGAAAAAATCATAAACATTGTTTTGATAAAGTTTATTGATAGTTTTTAATATTAAATTTTTAAAATTGAATTCTGTTTTCTGTCTTAGACTTTCCCAATTCGAACTAGAGAATAACAAACATGTATTATCCGTATAAACCACAATTTTTCCCTCAATATTTATATCACATAGACTATTTATATACATAATAAACAAGATAGAACCTAATACACTAAATTTTCTGGCCTAAAACACCATTAACTTTAGTAATTTGTTTCCTCTTATTCAGGTAACTTTTAAATACGGCTTGAAACCGGTATCGAAAACGGTATCATATACCGGTTAAAACCTTTACAAAATCGAAATCGAAATCAAAACCGATACCGAAAAAAACGAATAACGGTATTGAAAATCAAAACCATAACGGAAAAACGGAAAACGGTATTAAAAATCACAACCGAAACCGAACAAAAAACAGAAAACGTTATTCGAAATATGTATCGAAACCCAAATATATAAACTAATATACTATACTATACTCGTCATACTATTCCTAAGATAGGATTTAATCCTTTTTAAAAAAGAAAATGATCGTTTCGTCGTTGCAGTAGATAAGTACAACTGACAATATGCAGAATATTTTAAGGAGCATGTAAAAGTTGGGATAAAATTCTTCATCACAAATTCACAAATGTCTAAAGCATGTAATCCTGAGAGGAGAGTTATATTTTCCATAATTACTTTATATCTCCACATGTTCAATTCAGCAATGTTGATTAATTATATAGGTGAATAAAATAAAAAAATTTCCCAAAATATATACTTAAGTATAAATACTTAGTAGGTTCTTTCAACTTTTAAGCTATAGTAATAAGTAACTTTAATCAAACACATCGAAATTACATTCGATGTTATTGAAAGAACGATTTAACGTTACCTTCTAATTGGAATATAGTACTCGCTGTAGAAATATAATATTAGTAGCCAGTAGATAAGTAACTATAATCATGGTACATGGAGCGTAGGTATATAAATATTTTCACACCACTGCAAGCAAAATAAAAACTACAAAACAAAAATCAAGATTATTTAAACATAAATTAAATCAAAATCTAATTAATAAAATAAAAACAAAAAAAAAAAATCGGTTTGAGAGTAAAAATTAAAACTAGGTTATTTAAAATCAAAAATATAAAATACCGGTATTTAAAGTAAAACTGAAACGAAAATTTTTGAAACCCGTATTTTAAATCAAAATCAAAAATGCGAAATACCGGTATACAAAGTCAAAATCGAAACCAAATTTTTTTGAAACCGGTATTTCAAATCAAAATCGAAACCGAAAAAAATGTAAAACCGGTAATCGAAATCGAAATCAAAACAGAAATATTTTTTACGGTTTCAAGTCATGCTTTTAAACCAACTTAAACAATTTCCACTCATACCGAAACTGCTGAAAACCTTAAATAATAAACAATGAACTATGGTATCTAAAGATTTATATATTTTAATAATTATATATAATAATATATATTTAAATAAATTAAATATATATATGCGGAATAGTATGCAGTATAATACAAAACATAACGTAAAGATATTGAATGAGCAGAGATAAGTATAGTATAATATAATAGAAGATTCTGATGTAAAATAGTGTATGTATATAATACATATATATTTATATGTATTAATAACACCATTGTTTATCATAAGTGTTATAAACATTTTAGCAAAGTAAGCATTCTTATGGTGACAATATTGTGAGTATTGTAGGTAGTCTTGGGCGAGTGTCCTCTCATGAAATATTACTTAAATGTGTGTACCGAAATAATTAAGGCTTTCCGTATTAATTAATTATAATAAAGTTAAATTACTCATAGTCTAAACATGTGCTAATTTGAAGCAATCTTAAGACCAGACAATTTCTTTTATCCTAAAATCATGAATCAGACTTAACCTGGAACAGATAACGGATTTGTGTATGGATAAAACCTACGGAATATAATATACATATATATATATATAGGTATATAGTATATACTATATACCTATGACGATAAAAATTATTGTACACTGCGGCTGCTAAAAGGTGTAAATTACATCCCAGTGATATAACTTACAGCTTTGACTACTAACCTTTTATCCTTGATGTATTCGTAAACGTATTTAAGAGTTGTATTATAATATGTACCTGCTATAATTTAAGTTATAACTATAATATAATAACTTGAAGGACCTAACTGAACGATTTTATGATTACTATACCTGAAAGTGTATTAACATTTTCAAACCAAATTTTTCTTTTAGACTAGATAGACATCGTGTTTAAATTTTCAGCATATCATACTATGATCAAAAATTGTATTTGACGTATAGTAGTAACTACTAATATCAAAATATGTTTTTCCATAACTGATTTTTATTGATTGATTTTACATGACTAAATTATATATTATAATTCGTTTAACGGAGATGTTACAAAAATGTAAATAATGATATACTCTTATGTATTACCTTATTGTAAATTATTTTAAATGAAAATAAAAGCTTTTTTCAAAAATAAAATGTTATAGTTTTCTTGATTGTTCGGGATAATAATCTGGAAAGCTTATGGGAGATGGTGGTGGTGATGGTACATGGAGAAGATCCTATAATGACGGCCAATCGTTTACGTGTGAGATCATTGGCTCCATTGGGTTTGATTTGGATGACCCACAAACATCGTACAACTATAATAGTAATAAACTATCAATTAAATTAATATAAATAATAGTATATTTAATATAAAAGTTAGTGTTATTTACGCAAATATATTCTTCTATTAATGAGGTCCACTTTTCAACCACTTGTTCTGTAGCTTAGGTTTTTAGTTGACTGATGTAACAATGTTCCATTATCTGTATATTTTCGATGAATTCATCACCACTAAAGGTATTTTTTACGGTATCAGCTAATCTTTCTTTAGTGACAGAGTTCTTTGGAATAATATTACATTTTTTCATATATGTTCCCATTTGTTCCACTTGTCGGAGTACCATAGGACGAACTGTATTAGATTTTCGGACTACCGCTTCGAATATGCTCCGTTGTATATTTTGTAATGTCGTTAGATCTATCCGGTTTAGTAATACGCGACACCCGTCTTTGGTTTTTGACTCGATGACAAGCATGCTCTGTCTGCCATAAACCACGCTTTGGACAATTTAATTATCTCATCTGTAAGAAAAATAATATTGTGCATCTTATCCGGTGTTTCAAGAATAAAAGATAGAATATTTCCCATAAGCGAATAAATTCTCGTTAAATATTACGAAATAGATATATAGCGTGCCGGGGTTATTATATATACCGCAACATTGAATTGATCATCTGGATCAAGTCCGATATGGATAAACTTACGTTCAGTGAAATTTAACACAAACGTTGTCGAATATATTAGATTGCTGGATGGTGCAGGTATGTACTTGTATGTCTGTTTCGTTATTGTAGCAAAGTTTTCTTCCATTGAAACGCCAGCCATAGTTACAAAAATATATTTAAACACTTGGAAAAAAATAAAAATAAAAATGAAGAGCACTGAAAACGGTCTGCGTGTGTTATATTCGAGACAAACGGCGAAAATGATAAACATTACACTATTGTTTTTTATCTCAGTCGGTTGGGTCGCTGGTTTATATTAACTTGTTTATTATGAGGCAAGCTCTATAGTGTTTGGTTAAGCCTGGAAACAATCGGTAAAACTCGGGATGGATCGAGCATGCGCATTGTTCATGAACTGGATATATTGTTTAAATTCCATGAAATTATTAACAAAATGTAAACACGAATAAAATCTATCACTATCGAAAAACGATGCAAATACAAAATAAATTGTACGTCAACGTGAAAATGATATGACGACGAAAAGTATAAAAACAATAGTGTATACCGTTGTAGCACAAAATCGTTACTAATAAACGTTTAACAATCTATACACACATTTATTTGTGGGGCCGGTGATATTTACATCACAACCCCAAACCATCGAGCATACCCACCGATCCTACACGCCAGTGCATACCTGTACACACACACACACACACACACACACACACACACACGCTATTGACCTGCAAGGGCCAACAATTTTCGGCCCGGCCGGGTCCAACAATTTTTTTCTTAAGCCGAGTCCGGCCCGGTCCAAACAATTTTGTAAAAAAGCCCGGTCCAGTCCAAGGATTTTTTTCTTAAGCCCGGCCCGATCCGGTCCAAAACTATTCGTAAAAAAAAAGCCCTTGTCCGGCCCGGTCCAAAAAAAAGTTGTTAGAAAAACCCTTACCCGGCCCAAAACTAAATTTAATATGACAATATACTCTTAGTTTTTAAGAGGTTAAGTTTGATTTATCGTTTATACCTACACATTACACACTCGATTTAAGAAAAATTAAAATCCAATAATTTAAAAATATTAAATAATTTTTAAAAGTAATTTAAAAATAGTCATGTGTCAGCATTTCAGCAACTATTTTTATTGTTGTGTAATCACGATATTTGTTGAAAATCAGGTTCACGCTCTATAATAACTACAACTTTTTTCTGCATAATTGCAGTTAAAATGAATACAAAATATGTAAGATGAAAATATTTACTACGCCGTAGCATGGATTTTTCAATATACCTAAAATCCATGATTGAAAATCGTGAAATTTGAAAAAGAACAAAAAAAAATTTGAATTTAAAAAACTTCACTCTACGACATAGTAAATATTCTCATCTTTCATATTTTGTATGAGTGTTGACTCCCGATTACTAAGAGAGAAGTTGTAGTTATAGAGCGTAAATATAGTATTTTAATACTGCTATATTGGGTGCTTATACTGTGTAGCATCCTCTTTACAAATACGTTATTATTGTCATTATTATTTAGAGTTAAAATCATTTTACTTCAATACATATATTTTTATACCATTAACGTTAATCAACCCTTTAATTATAGATTTCACAATACAATGAGTTTCTTTATTAGTATATTTTTGTACTCCAATTTAAGAATTAGAATACAAATTTTCTTAATTTTTTAAAAGACAATAATTTTAATAGAAATTTCTGATTAATATTTTGAAATACCTATACTATGTTTTTTTTTATTAAATAATAAATTATTTTTCCTTTTAATTTATTGTTGTACATTGAACATCTTTATAAATTTTACATGAATGTAATAATCATATTAATTATTGGTTCAGTTAGGTACCTATATATATATATATATATATATATATAAATAAATAGTTAATTTTAAATTTAGTTTTGATGGTAATTGGTGTAACATATTATGATATAGGTTGAACGTAGGTATTTTGTAGATAATAAATAACAAATTATTTTGGTCAAAATTTAATTTTAATACTTACTTGATTTAAAAAAAAAAAATAATAATAAACTAAGAGAATATATAATTTAATTATAATATGGAAATAATAAAATTATTTGTAATAAATGTTTAAATAAGTAATTAAAAATAAGTGATTAAAAAGCAATTAGTATTTAAAAAATAAATATAAAAAACATAGGTACCTATTTATTTTTATAAAAATTATGTAAAAACATAAGAGCATCTACACTTTCTTCTTGTGTATTATTTTTATATTTTATTCTTATTATTATTAATCTTGTTTTCAAACAATTCAACACATCTTCATTTTTGTCAAATACTTCATTTTGGTAGGCAAATATTTCCTGAACTGGATTCCTATAATTTAGTTCCACTGCATCATGCTCCCATTCTTCAAATTCTTTTTGACTATTTACTGATACTTGATTATCCTTCTTAGTAGACATTAATTGTTCTCCTTTACGCTTTAACTCGTACTTCTTTAAAGCATTAGATACTGAATTAATGATCCGTGTCTTAGAATGATCAGATACCATTTTCAGGCTTTTAAATTGTAGTAGGTACGGCGAACTATATAATGATGACATGTATATTTTATTATAATAATATTAACAAATTAAATAATGTCTCCCTACTACAGTAAAATACTAAATTGTTGACGATCGCACTTTTATAAT
>JAIPRL010004535.1:0-37374 GCA_025469235.1 Pemphigus obesinymphae | reverse complement strand
GTTTACAAAAATATTTATAAGTATATTACGGTGTTGTTCTTATGTGATAAGAATTACATCATTTATATTATTTTTTTCGTAATCTGCACTACTTTCATGATAATAAACACGCTTTTTCAGTACGTAAAAACATTTTATAGGGAAGAAAAAATTAATCAAAGAGAATGTCCCCCTGAGAGGGCATGGGGTCTGAAAGGGTTAAACGATAACACCTATATATATATATATATGCCAGAAATGTTTTCTCTCGGGAAATGGATTATAGAACGGACAATAAACATGACTATACGCGTACGAATTGACGTTATATATGCAAATGGAAAAATTATATCCAGTCTAATGAATTTAAAGGATACACGTGAAGACGATGGTTTACGAAATATTAAAATATCGATTGTACCGTTTATAGTTTTGGAACGTACGTGACGGGCTTTTGTGACATCGTTAGACGAACAAAAGTATAACGTGTAAAACGAACGAGTGGAAACGAAAATATTTAAGAATTTCGTTCACGCGTAGTCGGTAAAGACGTTCGGCGCAAGAATGTTATGAACTCCCGTGAATAATTAAGTATATTATGCCCATTGAATCGGTTATGAGGTAAAAATATGCGCAGACCTATAATATACGACTGACCCGTATATTATTACGATATCGATCGACACTACCGAGTTATAAAAATCTAGTGAAAAAGAAACGAATTTCCATTTAAACTCGAGGAATATATTATATAATACAGACCGTTAAGTGCCTCGGCTGTTTCATAATTCCATCCCTGTCGATTATTGCCGTTTTTACTGTCTGGGTACATTATATATTTGGACTTAAATGGTTCGACGGCTGTTATACTATATCATATTATAATATTGTTGTTCTCGAGTAATCCTCGTCTACTTTCATTTTTTTTTTTTTTTTTTTCGTATTTTCCGTCATCCATTCTTTTTATTTTCTTATTTTTACCTCGACGTTTATTCGTATCGAAATATGTTTTTACCGTTTGCATTAATCGTTAATTTTTGTACCCATCATTCAAATATTATTCTCAATGTTTTACTCGTAAGTCTTTTTGTCGCGGCTCGTGTTCGTGTTTTACGCGTATAACGGTACAATATACGATATATCGAATAATATCGATATGTACGATACAATCAGTCCTGTACGAGGACTTTTAACAGTCGCTTTAGACAGTCCGAAACGTAAAATATAATATGACTTGAACGCATTGGCGTCATTTGGGGGGTAGCAACTCATACATTTGCCACAGTCTACACTTTAACTCAATCTCAAGTCGGCAAATTTAAAAATTTTAACTGTCCAATATTTTTGTAATTGACGTTTTTGAAAATTGAAATATAAAAAATATCGATTATCAAGTCGGCACAAATACGTAAATCATCATTATATAATTATAATATAAGTAGGTACAAGCGGCGAGTTCATTATGTTATTTTGTATACCGATCATAATGTCTAAAGTCGAATCATTCAAATCACCTATATATAGGTAGCCACAAATCACGTGTATCGTATGAATTGCAATAGACTGATCTAAACATTTAAACAATAAAAATATAACATTGGAATCCACCATTCGTGTAGTTGGCATAATTGTGTATACTTTATGGTAAATACCAATTAAAAATCGGATGTTTGCAATCGATAATAATTTAATATACACTTTGTAAGGTCGATTACAGTTTACACGATTACGGTGTATAATTTGGGCATTGATTTGACTTTTTTTCTCATAAAAAATGGTTCCTAAACATAACTGACCCCTCTGATTTACAAATCCTGGCTACTCCACTGATAATACCTACTCACTATCTAGTTCAAAAATCAGAACCTATTAGTTTTTACATAATATTTAATATTCGTGATTTTTCCCAAGTTCAGAACAACACAATTTATACTTATATTCGGGAAATTTTTTTTATGTCGGCATATTAGTAAGTCTTTGCCGTAGTCTAGCAAAAACTGAAATCACGTCACTGTGGTATCGTATTAGTTTTGAAAACATTCCAAAATTTTTGATAATATAGTGGAACGAAAGACACGTTATAGTAAAAAAAAAAACACGAGAACGAGCTTGAAAATACACACAAAAAAAAAAAAAAAAAAAAAATAGAATATTTTTCATTATCGGACACTCTAAGTACGTCTACTTACTTTTTTTTATTATATTTAAAATCCGTCGAAACGGTGAATATCCGATTGCAAAACGCGATTATTATATTTACTTCGTAAACTTTGTTATCATAGTGTGCTACATATATTACGATAATCCGATCCTATGTGTTTATGAATCGTGAAGACCGCGTTAAACGAAGTAAGGAAATGAAACGGTACATGTATACAACCGTGTTGGATTTCGTCCAAAATCTAGTTACCGGTCGTTTTAATACTATAATGTACGGTGACGAGAGAGAGAAAAAAAAAAAACAAAAGCTATTGTACTCGTTGTAAGCATCTAGAAAGGACATAATGGCGGGGTTTTTTTTTTTCTTTTTTTTCCAGTATTATTTCCTTAATTTACCACATTAAATTTTATTTCCTCCAGACTTCAGTACCTATTATATATCTAAGTGTTTAAAATGATAAAAAAAAAACAAAGTTCAATTTAGAATTTTTTTTTTTTTTTTTATCGTGTCTATTGTTATCGAGTGTGTAAGAAAAAAAATTACGAAAACGTTATTTCGCTCCTGACAAATTATTATTTTTTTTTGCCAATAATACAAAAAAAAAAAAAAAGAAAGAAAAAGAAAAAGGCGCTCCTAGTGTTTTTACAATTATTCTTCAAGCAAGTGTCTCAGTAAGTAAAACCACTGAGGAAATCGAAAAGAGACATGTTGAATGTACCCGCTAGAATTTTCTAACAGAAACACGTCATTATTCAGAAACTCCCACTCGATTCCTTCTCCTCGAAAACTCGTATACATCTACATGTAAACATTTTATTACTATATATGTTAAACCAATTTTTCGTTAAGCTTAATATGAAAACTACTAAAAAAAAAAAAAAATTAATAAAAAAATGACCTGTATAAAGTACCAGCTAAAAATAAATTCCTATCAAAGACCTTTAATACACATCATTGGAAAATTAACAGATAATTAATAATCCATATACGCTCAGAATCTAAAAATTCAATATTCGATCTAATGTAGTACCCAATATGTTTCTACTTCTAATGAACGTTTCTCTATTCAATTTACAAAATATTACATTTTTTTATTATTTATTTTTTTTTTTTTGTTGACGACCGATTAATATTACGACATTAATTCTCGTAAATCTCAACTAAAATCTGCTATAAATCCCACATACGGGTACACACTGCACGTTATATTCTCCAAACAATGACGAACATTTTCGACAAGGATTTGTTCGAGCTCCTTCCCTCGTGTATTTAATTTCAAATTTCTTGGGTCTGAAAATTATTTTATACTATACATATATAGTCCTTAAAACTTGAAATTTTTTAATAACGCGGGTTTACTTAACACAATACATTTTTTATTTTTATTTTTTTTTTTTTTTTGGCTTTTCCCGTTCACGCCGGGTTTTCAAGTAATTATAAATTATCATAACGTGAATATAATTCTGCGCCACAACCGAGTCATAATTAAAATAAAGCGTTTTGCTTTTCGCGTGTATAGTGTATGTATTTTTAGCATTTTTATTTTTATTTTTTTCCGGATTCACTAAAATTCGATATAGGTACCTTCTATATCAAATCATTTTCAATTTATCGTTTCCTGCGCTAAGATTAATATTAATTAGGTAGGTATACATATGAACAAGCTACATATAATATTTATACCTACATTATTTTCTGTCTCGTATATTATCTTAATGCGACAGAATAAATCATCGCAGCAAATAACAATTAAATTACGAACGTGTCGAGACGTCGAGACGGGATAAAACAGATTACGGCGGAAAATGTACGCGCGTATATACTTAAAATCATTAATTATTTTATACGCCTGATATGTATAACTTTTTGGTAAATTTTCACTGCACGTACCGCCATTTTACGTGTTGATTTGTTGAACATTTTAAAATTTGATTAATTTTTTACACAGGCAGCTGTTGCTGTATAGCATTTATAATATATACAATTTCACAATATTAGAATGTTCTGAAAAAAAAAAAAATAATAATAATAATGTACTTAATACACTTAATATATAAACTGGGTGTTAAATTTTCCTATCAATCATCTACGTCCGAGTCTAACTTGTACAACACTAATTTAAAGTCGAAAACATTCAAACAGGACAGCAAAGTTTTAACTCGCGATTATGCGTTAAACTAAATAGGCATTAATGATAAAATAAAGTTCACTTAGATTATAAATATAGATTTTTAATATCTTTTTATAAAGTCAAATAAAAATGTAGATTTCTGATGAAAAAATATATTACATTTCAACACAGTGTACACATTAAAATATGAGTCCTAATGCTGTGTAAGTCATATATAGGCAGTAAAATGGAAATGTTTCTGTAGATGTTTCGATACAAATAACATCAAAAAATATCTTGATATTATTTAAATTATATTATATTATTTTCAAAAAGTGGGCATATACTAACTGCTTGAAAAACTTAAATGTACGTTAAAAATTTAATATTTTTCTTAATTCTTAATTAAACGAGACAATTACTTTTGTTTTAATTTTCATCGTACTAACTCATATTTGTACAGTTAAGTTCGTTATATCTAATAATTACATAATTTAATTGAAATCCATATATAAAACTTACGAATACTCCTACACAATCGTTTTTTTAATTTTTGTATAGGCAGTCTTTGAGAAACTATGAGCAAACTAAAAATCTAACAATTTAATGTATTTATAATTACATTTTGAAACTTTACTTTAAAAATAGTCTGTGTCAATACCACTTTGTATTGTTGTGTCATTATATTATTTGCTAAAAAAAAAAAAATAATTACAAAAAAATTGTTTAAACGGATTCATAAAGTAATTTTTGAGTTAGATACTTAATTTGAATTTTTTTAAAGTTACTATTAAAAAAAAAAAAAGAGAGAGATGGTTTAAAAATATTAATTACTTTAAAATCAAATAACAAATTTTTAAATTGGTAAGTTACAAATGTTGTTTTTAATCGATGTTACTATAGATTTCTTAACTGTAAAATCACTTTAAGAATCTGTTTTAACAATTTTCCGTAAACATTATATATTACTACTGAA
This sequence comes from Pemphigus obesinymphae, assembly GCA_025469235.1. Taxonomy (NCBI): domain Eukaryota; kingdom Metazoa; phylum Arthropoda; class Insecta; order Hemiptera; family Aphididae; genus Pemphigus; species Pemphigus obesinymphae. Next base: position 32,148 of record JAIPRL010004535.1, on the reverse strand, counting down.
AAGCGTCGGTGTAGAGTCCTCTTAATCAATATTTACTTTTATTTTAATTATTTATATTAATTTTAATGTAGTATTATTATGCTTTTCATAATAATATTAATATAATATATTATTATTAAGAACTTAACTCTGTAGAAATAAGGTCGATTTTAATCGGAAATAAAAATTATGTTTCAAAATTATTAGAAAAAAAAAATAAAACTTTTATCTTCCAGCTAACTATATGAAATATAAAACATGGATTATATTTTTGATATGCAATTTAAATGAAAATAAAATAAATTAAAATTTTTATCCTAATAATTTATAATATGTCCGAATCACAATATAATGTTTACAGCTCTATATCTTGTCTTTATCTCCACTATCCAGATTATCATCCATGACTGGACCACAAATTCTTCACAAAACTTTTCTTTAAAAAACAATTAATTTGTTTTTATAATTTTCCCTGAGTGGCCAAGTTTATTTTAACTGAACATATTTCGAATACATATGAAATTAATTTATTAATTAATATTAGATCATATTTTCAATTAACTTGTGGATTTTTAATGACGTCTGTGGAAATAATAATATACAACCGTCCTATTAACATATTGATGATATAACCTTGTCTAAAAAAAAAAAATTGTAATAAGGATAGGAAAATAAAATATGAAACATTTATAGAAAATAATATATTTCTCGTATAAAGCACATGCTACACAATACATTTTCTTTTTATTTACACTTTTATTTTAAAAAAAATATATCGTGATATAAAATAAGAAAACTCTTAGAAGTATTCAACGAATCGTAGAAAATATTATGCAGAACGTTGTGAATATTCACGATTATTAGATGATATTATTATGCTACTTCCTTTTCACTACCTATATATTTATACATCTTTTACACACAAATTATCGTCTTATTTGAAATTTATTTAACAATTTCATACTCAATTTACTTCTGTTTAATATAATATATATGTTATCATAAATAATAATTTGTAAAATTATATTTTAACTTCTCGACTACTTCTGTCGCGTATAGGCGACATAGTGAAACACCACTGAGATTGGTCAGTGGACACTGTCGCCAATACGCTTTCTGCTTGTACACCGATAAGAAAATTATAATATACCGTTGACTTATATGCTGCCCTCTAGTGTTTTTGATAAAAATTACGATGAAAAAAAATCAACAAACTATCTGAATTATCAAAGATGTTATAAGAATTTAATTTTATGAGTATAAATTGGCCAATGATTAGCAAAGTTGTAATAATTTATTACTGACACCGTCGTATCAATCATTATTTATACACTGTCAATTAGCTATTTAGCCACGTAATTTATTGTTTTTATTAAACGTATTTGTTCGTTTTTCTTTATGATTGTACGGTACATTTTGTATTTATTACCTACTCATTTTAAAACTTTGAGATCCCCCGAAAACTTAAAAGCTTAATAACTTCTAAAAAAAAAAAATGTTTAAAAAAAGTTATAGACATTTACTTGGGCGTTGTATAGAATGGATTTCAACAAAAAAAAAAGTATTTTCATTGACATAAATTTAATTCAAGACCACACGAACCACAAGAAAAGAGAGTCAAAGAGTTAATAGAATATCTATTTCGTATTTTAAAATGATCATTTAAAAACCGAACAATTATGCAGTAATAATAAATACCATCATCTGATATTTACAATTATTAAAAAACAAATTTCACATAATGCATATTGAGTGGCGTAGGAGAAAGAGAGATGCAAAGAGGGCCATTACAACCCCCCTCCAAAAAAGTTATATTTTTGCAACCTGGAATAAAATAAACAATTATCATTTATGTAAACATGCATATTGCATAATTAATTTGTAACATAATATAATAATAAACAATACTCAAAAGTTACATTTTTGTAATGTATCAATTATATTATTATCATTCTCCCATAATATATATTTGAATTATGAATTTTTTTTTTTTATATATCATGTTCTATTCATATTTTCCACTTACTTATCTTAATATTTACTTAATCATAAATTCTTGTAGGCTAACAATATAATAACAATTATCATGTAATAGGATAGAAAAATTATTGCGCATTTTATAAACGTCTAAAAATAAATATACCTATACGAGTTTTTAATTACCGCATCTGAGTCAGTCGTGGACATTGTTTACTTCCGGCCAAAAAAATGAAAAAGTACATTATTTTTTATTGTATACTTCAATTATTTGGTATGCTGTTTTTTTTTTTTTTTTTAATATTATATATTTTTTAATATTATTATAATACTTTATCAAACAAATAAGACTATTATATCAAGTAATTTATTCCATTAAAGTATTTTTTAATGTATTTTTATATTATATGTTCAACAAGCCCGTTGATAGATGTTTTCCGCCCCAAAGCAAACATTTTAATGCCGCCTTTGAAAACATAAATAAGCAAAAAAAAGTCCGTTGTCGATATTTATATTTTTTAATTTTGCCATCATGACCGGCTTGTACCGTAGAATCATGTACCATAGAACCTTGTATCCTAATGACGGGCCTGCAGTATTCCAAAGATGTAGGTGCCATCAAGATTAGTTATTAATTGTACAGGTGTCAGACATCAAGTATGTACACAGATTTTTGTCTGTAATTATTCATTTTTATTAATTATTAACTTTGTAAAAACTTGTGAAAATATTACCACAACATATATATATATATATATATATCTTATATAAGCTTATAAAGAAAATAACTAAGAAGGTATTATATTTTTAGGTTTAACTGGTTTCACTCTTTCTTAAAAATATATATAAGCCTTATATTCTTTAAAGTTTACCCCCCCCCCCCCCAAAGTGAAAAATAGTTCCTGCGACACTGTTAGTATATTTTGTTAAACTAGAGAAATATAGATTATTTTCGATTCTGTTATTCGGAAAATTAGCTATAATTATTAGTGCGAAAAGTTTAATGCCCTAAAAAACCGAAATATATGTCCCTAAAGAAATTCATTTAGACCCAAAAAACTTGGAAGATTCCATGTAAAAGTACTTAAAATAATTGAATTATTCGTAATTTTGATTGTTATACGGATAAAATCAAAATAAACATTATATCTGGTCAATCCAATAGCATCCTCACTCTGCTCGGAATCTATAAATTAAATCAATAAATAACTAGATACAGAAAAAATATTTATGATGGAAATAATCTGAATACCTAATAATTTCGAAATACACTCGAAATTCGTTGTATTTTCCAATTGTCGAAATTTATTATGAAATTATAGTTATTGAATCTGGTTATAAACTTTTGGTTATTTTTAAAGTTTTTATGTCAATACTATGTAGGATTTTTTCCAAATTTATACAATAACCATGTAAGAAAAATACTACAGGCATGCTAAATTTTACGCCTTTATACGTATTTTTTTTTAAACTAATTTTGGGAATTAAAACAATAAATTAGGTCCGTAATCATTTTTAAAACGAATTTTTTTTATAAAGATTATATATTATATTCACACATTTTTACATGAGAGTGTATGGTGACCACGACAATGAATCATAAGGACAGGCGGATGGACAATAGGAAAAATACACTTTTTGACCGTGTTAGATTTTCCTGTTTTTTTTTTCTCCCCAAGTTACAATTAAAAACGCTTATAATAACTAAAACTTCATTCAGATATTTATGATAAAGATAGTGGATGGACGTTGATCCATCTTTCATTCGGACCTTGAATAGGATAGTCTAATATTTTCAATATCTTTTTAAATTTGAGATCAAAGATAATAAATTTTATTCAAAAAATAATTCTGATCGATATTTAGCATTAAAAACAAAAAAAAAACAAAAAAACAAAAATCCATTACCAATTCAACTTAATTTATTATTTTGCGTTAAAAAGGTACTTTATCCTTAAGAATACTACTGAGAAAATTAAAAAAATTACCACTACAAAGTACCAACTATAAGTGGGGATTTAATATTGAAAATCTCTTTACATCAAACTTCATTTTCTATCCGAAAAAAATTATATGCAGTCTTTAAAAAAATAAACATATAATTATAATACCAATAAAAATATCTCGATTCGCTCACAATCTTTACGGTTTTAAATATTAATATTAGTAACCACAGTATATTGTGAAGGACAGATGAACGGACGAGTGGGGACATATTGAGGATGATATAATGATATCTATTATATTTATTCCGGGTGATTCTTTTATCACGTTCAACTGATTTTCTCTATGAGTATCTCTATATTTTATATTATGAGCGAAGCGAGAAATATATATTAGTTTTTTAATAATGTGTTTTATTTAATATTTTAAGTTTTTGCATACACTTTTTCGAACAGAAGTTTGGAAGTAAAGAAGTTTTTTTTTTATTTTCGTTCTATTGTAAGAGCTTTATTAAGTTAATTTAATTATATCGTACCGAATTTAAAATTTCAAAGAGTAATATTTAATACATTATTCTGATAATGGACCACCACTTTCCACCTGTATGATATGAATAACTTTTAAAAAAATGTTTGCCTTGCAAACCTGAGATAATTATGTCGCAATACTTTTATGAAAATTTAGCATTTTTTTTACTATTTTTTTTATGTTTTATACTTTTTTAAAATAGCAATTTGTATTTTTAAATTGATATTTCCGACGTAGAACAATTTTCCTTAAAATTTTCATGTACCGATTATTGAATCAACAGTAAATTTACTCATCGGTATTTCAAGTGTTGAAGAGCGGTGTAGTGCGGTATACAATAAAAATTATTTCCCGTTCCTCCACACACATTATATTAAAATCCAAAGGCTTATAAATAATAAACAGTTTATCAGACGTTTATACATTTAAATTTTCAGAAAAATTTAGTCTTTCTAAATCAGTTGAAAATTGCATGTAGATTATTACCGTCGAAGAAAAGTATAAAACACCCAAAAAAAAAAGGACGAACAAGGACAAAATGTATAATAATACGAATTCTAACTTTTTATGTCAATGCGACGTAGTGAAATAATTATCAATATCGATCTCGGCGGCTAGTTCGTAAAAAATAAATAAAAAATATCTACAGTGAAAATCAGTGGAGCGCGTTAAAATAATCAGCCGGCACTGAACACTCTTGCGTAGAAACTTTAAATACGTAAAAAAAAAATTACATAAGAAATGGAAAAATGTTATAAAAAAAAAAAAAAAAAAATAAAATAAATAAATTACGATACTATAACTATATAATACCTGGTCGCGTGACTCGCGAAAACATCGTGAAAAGCTCATCTTTTTTTTTTTCTTTCAAAAAAAACACCCGAATACACTGAATTCCTACTTGCAAACACTGTTTAAATAATATTGTTATCCGTAAAACGTACAACGTTCGTAGTTCATAAATATAATAATCGAACAACGTGAAAATAAAATACCTGTACATTTGAATATTGTAGTATATATATATTACACATGTGAGTAGTGCTAGACGGAGGATATTTTTTTTTTTTTATTGGACTTTTATATTACACAGTTAAGGAACTCGTTACGCGAAATAAAATCCATTTAAAACAATAGTCCGTTATTTTAATACGACGTATCATATCAACTAAGCGCGTATACAAAAAATAAAAAAAAATAAAAAACACGAGAAGGATATGGACATAAAACCGTCCCTTGGGTGTATACGAGTATATATAATATTATACACGAAGGATACACAAATCCATACGTAAAATATTATAAATATAGAAAAAAAAAACAACGACGAGATATCTAAAAAGAGAGGAAAAAAAAAAACAACGGTCATTCTTCCGGAACGACGAACGTCCAATAAACGGCGTATATATACGTACAATGTAATGCCCGGTCACCTGACACGAAATCTTACGTAATCAATTTCCTGTTATAATGGTGAATTTTCGAACACTTCGACATTGATAAATAATATTATGAAAAACGTCCGCAATATTATTATTATTATTATTATTATGTGTTTAAATGTATAAAATGAAAAAATAAATAAATTTACTCAAATAACGGGTATATTCGATGTGAACAAATGTTCGAGTGAAAAAAAAAAAAAAAAAACAAAAATGTAGTAGGTATTGGAAAATTAACCAAAGATCACTGGTATAACTAACAATATGCAACAATGAAATTTTAACAAACGAATATTTGTTGAAATACAGGTAATGTACAATTTTTATTATTTTAATGTACTTATATATTGTTAAATTAATATAAAAAAAAAAAAATGTGTTCACAAAAACAAATTAATTTTGCGAATTTCACAAAATAGAGGTATATAAGTTATAATTTAATAAAAATAATTTGTAAAATTAATACAGATTTTATTACTCCCAGTTATAATTACGTTATTAAATTGAAAAAGTATTCTGTTTAAATTGACTATTTTGTTTTTGATCTACGAACAAGAAAGTACGAAATGAACACAAAATATTTATTAATCCAAAAAAATGTTTATTCAATTAGCCAATTTTATCCAAGACATTGATAAAATATATTGTTAAATTAATACTACGTTTTGTTATTTTACTGTTAAATTGACAAATATTTTATTTCTAAATCGACAAACATTTCATCGGACGTATATTAACAACCATATTATTAAATTAATCTATATTTTTATTCAAACCACACAGATATATTTGGTTCAGTGTAGGTGTCCATAATTATAGTTTCCTCGATAATATGGAGGACAATTGTATAATGCTACAAGTTCGAACGCAGATTTGTGCGAAAACTGTTGTCCACACTACACGTTGGGTCTACGAAATTTCGTCCAAATAACTTAAGCCCAGCGATGGATCCGGGATTTCGTAATAAACCTGGGGTAAATTATTTGTCTTCTAGGACGTATGTCGTTGAATCAAAATAATTTGCAGCGAAAAACGAAATACCATTAACTTTAATTTAGTATGGAGGGCCAGGATAAACCTGAAAATATTCCTACAAACCTATGACTAATTAGGCACAGTGTGCATTCAGATTCAATTGTCCTCTTAATTAATACATTTTCCAGAGACAATGTAAAATAAAAAGTTTTCGACGATGGGTAAAGTTTACGATTAAATTAACTAACTATATGAAATTATGTTAGTTAGAAAATGTTTTAAATAATTAATAGGTATTTATTGATGATTTCATTAGTTTAAGTTAAAAGTTGAAACTGGATCTGATTTAACCTGAAATTTAAATTCAGTTAAATATTGATTTGCTCATTCGTGACATTTATATTGTACATGGTACATTAAAAATTTAATAGTTTTATTCATAATAACGCGCCAAAAAATAATCCCAGATAAAAGCGGATATTCGAAAAAGTTAGATATGTAATACGTTCTTTTTTTATGAAAAAAAATTTAAAAATTAACAATTTCTATTAATAGCTTGAATTGAGAAAATAAGTTTTTGATTTTGTACGTTTACATTTTTCGTGAAAATTTCAAATTTATAGCACCATTTTTTCAAGATATTCGAACACATTTCGTACCAAAATAATAAATGTTAAAAACTTGAAATGGATATTATAAACAATTGAAACTACTATTAAAAAAGTTCGTGTTTACCGATTTTTGAATTTTTTTTTAATATAACTAAAATTATGTACTTTCAATACTGTTTTATAACTCCAGGTCATAAAACTTAAAATTAACACTTTTATGATGAAAAAACTTGAAAAATTGCTATAAACAGCCCAATATGAGGAGCATTTTTTTTTTTAACATTGCATGAAAATACACTCATGTGAAAATGTCATTCCTGCTCATGAATTATACTATAATATCATCTAGGTTAACTAGATATATCTATGAACTACTAAACCTAATAATTTTTTGAAATGATACGTTCTGAAGGACCTACATACCACTTTTTTTTGTAATTTTAATTCTAATAGTCCGACTCTGTGAGCGCTCCGATAAAAATGTTAAAAATGTATATAGGTCTTTCATAACTTACCCGAGGGAATGATAGAATAACTATAATATATGTATTGTACAATGAAAACCATTTAACGTTTTCAAACTCCTTTTTACATTCCTTCCCATTCCACTTCCTATAACTACAATTACGCTATGCCTAAAATTTTCAGAACAGTTTTGGTACTCAAATTTGATTTTGCTATTTGTTATATTTTAATATTTTAAGTTTGATTTTTTCGTAAGTTGTTTTTTCTTCACTGTTATATTATTATTTCTCTTGATTTGATTTTCCATATTCATATTAATCTTTGTAATTCCCGTTTAGCGTAGAATACTAAATTTTTTAAAAATTTCTAAAATACAAATATCTAATTAAATTTTTTAAATCTCTCAATCATTCCCGTGTACCTAAATATTTTATGAAACATTTGAATATTTTTCAAAATTAATGTTTATGTACCTATTTATTGTGACATAATTAGTGTCGTCTATTTGAGTGAAAAATATACATTTTTTTATAGCTGCAAAATAGATTGCTGACATGTGCACACGAGTGCGTGATAAAATCTATACGTGTACTTTTGACACGGGTTATTAACAGTGATGATCGTGTACGACTCGCAATGAAAGAATAACACATTGCCTGTATAATATTCCGTGGTGTAGAGGTTTTTTAAACAAAATTGTTTTAAAAAAATTCGAATTTTTTACTATTTTCAATCTTGATGAACCATAGTTTTTTAGGTTTTATTACATAAAATGTAAACCTTCACGCAGAATATTTATTTTAAAATGAGTATATATTAAATATAAATATTACATTTTGAATCAACGGTTTAAGTACATATATATATATATATATAAACAAGCATGTATACGAGACGTGGGCGAGGCGAAGTATAAGTCTTCATGAATTCATTTTGGGAAAAAATACCTTTAAAAATTATTCTAACGAAGTGGATCGATTCCCTGAAGTCCGTGTTTCACATGAGCGCAAAATCAGTCAACTGGCTGAAATTGTTTTCATCATAATATATCCATATAATATTATATTTTGTATGCGTGTGCTCGGTCCAGGTGTATTTCCTAGATTTTCTCTCAGAGTTTTATTTTTATGTAAAACTTTTAAAGCGTTCACTTAAAATATAAATTTAGTTTTTATGCTAAATGCCAAACTACATAAAAGTATTTGTGTTTTACTTCGTAATATTCGTGAAATTAATCGATTGGACCGTGTTTTTAATCGCTTGTAAAAAAAAAATTCGTGTGAAAAATTTAAATATTTGATTTGAATAATTTCAACGTTAATCCTTTATATATCGAAGTTTTGAGCTCTGCAAAACTTAAATTGAAAATGACATTTGCAAAAGCGTACAAAACGCCAAAAAAATTAATTGACGTTCGAAACAAAACCAATAACTAATACACACGGTTATATAATTGTAAAACCAATAAAACTTCCAACAAATTAGGAATTTAAAGTTTTTTTTTTTTTAAAAAAAAAATCGTGTCTGTTTTTTCTATCAAACACACGTATAAATACAAGTTTACGTTTAGTTTTTCAGCTTACAATCTTTGTATACCCCATCGTTTAACAAATTATGAATGATGGTATTTTTTCGATTTACTATCCAGTTTAATAATTAGATACTTATATCATTTATTTAAATTCAAATTTACCTGATATTCGAAAAGTAAAATAGAATTTAATGTCATGATTGATTTTTAAAGGGTATAGAGTTATATTTATATTATAATTAATACGAAAATAATTTATTTTATAATTCGAATGATCAATGAGTACATACTTAATAATATTCTCTTGGATTTTGCTCATGCTTGTTCACTGTCCAGCCTAATTGTGGTCTACCTAGCTAGATACCGCATTTATACTACCGAATCCTTTAAATAAATAACAACTGTTCTTGTTTTTTTTTCATGCATAGTCGTTTCTATTTGTTTTTCCACTTTTCATAATATAATAGGTTATTTATAAAATATTTTGTGTTTGTTGCATTACACTTAAGTTTTAAGTATTATTTATAATCTATTTTTGTAAGATTATACTTCTAATATATCTATAATGTATCTAATGTTAAATGCACTATAAACCAATTGATTATTATTATTATTATTATGGTAATGGTATTTAAGTAGTATAATTGTAAACAAAAAGTACAAGCTCTGTAAATTTTTTAAAAGCTTTGTTTTTTTTGTAAAATTTGTATATTGTTATTTTATCATTATAATTTTGCAGCTAAACATAAAACAATTCCAACTGATTTATAAAATGTACCGTACTTACAATTTGAGAATACATTTACATTTGCCTCATATTTTTTGGTCAAATGTACATTTATATGTATAAATATATATGTATATGTATATACAGGATCGCAAAAATCGTGCTATGTGACATTTTGTCATTTGTACAAATGAAATTGTTTTTGCCGTAGTACATTTTGGAATAAATTATAGAGCGAACAATACCTACGTTTTAACATAATAATGCAAACAAAATCTATGATTTTTTATGGAATATGTAGTACGTTTTGAAAAATATAAATATTTTTTTTATGTGGTACGTTGTGGAAAAAAATCGTTAATTTCAAATATTTTTTACACCTTGATAATTGTGGTATAAAATTACATAGTATTATTATTTTTATAACAGAAGTTTATATCTCGTCGATCGTACCACAAGACTACGTATATACCGAATTTTATAAAATGTCACTTATCACGTTTTGTATAATTTTTTGATCACAACAATATTATCCGTTTTGTATACATTGGATATGACTATACTCTGAACCTACAAGAAACAATTTATCGGTAGTGTACTATTTTTATCGCCATTTAATTGTAATACGATGGAGTTGGTGAAAATGAGATTAATCGTATTACCTATGGTTGTTATATGTAACAAAAGTGGTGGGGGGGGGGGCAAATACGTAGAAAAGTAAAAAACTTGAAATTTTATTTTACATAGATGTTTTGAAAATATATACCTATATTAATTGGACAAGGTCTTGCCATTAGAAACTGATGATGATTGATTGGACCGAGTTAAAGTAAAAAAACAAGCAAAATAGCAGTGCACCATGACATATAGCGTTTAGTAAATACCAGTGTACTCCACTAGAATATAATCGTTTTAATCTAAATTTACGTTACGTATTCGCCTTTACGATAATTTTCACTTAAATTTCTAAAACAAAAAAAATCTCTTCCCATACCGGGCCGTCTAAAAGTTAACTATAAATATAAATCAACTTGTTTAATAATAAGTTCAAAACTTAAAAAAAAAAAAAGTGTTTTTTTTTTTTTTTTTGTCAACAATGTGTATTATACTTCTCCGTGATCCTATTATGTTATTATCATTCGTCATCAACACATGAAATAAAAACGTTACACGTATTTTGGTTGCTCGTGAGCTGTCTAAAAATATATACCGCGCGAGCAAACAGACAATCGTGTTATTTTTCTAGCAAGTTCTTACTGCCGTTATAAATATTATATATTATATTATACTATAACAGTTCAGCAATATATTTTTATCAACCTTTACTGGTCGCATTTTTATTTTTTTATTTTTTCAATTCACGCGTGTTAATTAATTTACTAAAATATTCACTCTCGACCGAAAGGATTTGCATAATATTAATTGTGATTATTCAAGATATATAACCCGAAATATTTTGTTTATAATTATATCGTTGGTATATATTATAATATTATTAATAAGCATACCGTATAATTTATAATTCATAGTGTACGCCGTTTTCATTAAATGCAAAAAAAAAAAAAAAAAAAAAACGTTTAACTTTAACTAGTTACCGAAAATTATAATATTGCAGTAAATTGTTAACGATTCAAATTCACCGGAAACGATACTATACCATTGCGCAACATAAAAACTCCATATTTTCCGTTTATAATATGGACAGAAAAAAAAGTAAACGTTATAATCGAAACATGTATTTTTATTTTATTTTTTTTTTTACCAAAGAAATATTACATAGGTACCGATGAATTTATGTATTGCTTTGTAGTAAAATAAAAACATACATTATGCATTATTTTAAATGTAAAACTCTAGTGTTCACGATCAGTGTTTTTTCAATAATTAATTTTAAATTACTATACTGTAAAACCGTATAGTATTTAACAAAGGGTTCGTTAACATTAAAATGTACCTATAATATGAAATAAAGTTGTGCGGGGACTAAACAAAAAATATTCTCTGGTTCCGTCACTATATATAGCTAGATATCCGTATACGCTTATCCAAAGAGGTGATAACGCGATTATAAATAATAATTAAACTGATGAATCCGGTATTCAAATTTATAGATTCAAAATGTCAGGAAAAACGTAGGAATCAAAATTTCAAAAATGTAGATTGCTTTTTTGCGAAAAGATTGTATTATATTTATGCCAAATGAAAAAGGTTTTTTAATATGCTCCTAAGCAGAAAAATGTATCTACTGAACAAAATTAATGTTTTACGTTTAAAAAAAAATCAATAAGAGGCAAAATACAACAGAATAATACATAAGTCCTGCACTTTTTATCGCACGTGCATTTTTTCACATGGAGTAATATAAAAAAAAAAATTGTCTACATTTAGGTGTAACGTCTTGAAGAATACGATAAAGTGATATTTAAGTATGGTTTATAAATTATTTCGATTTACGATGTTTAGATTTTTCGAACAACAGTTGTTGTCTACTGGTTTTTGTTCCCAACTGCAGATCATTGCTGTTCTTATAATGGTATAGGTACGTATAATATCCTTAATGAATGTAATATATTTTTTATGAATCCTAAATATGTGCGGAACATAAAGCTTATGAGTTTCAGGTACCAACTAAAAATTCATCGTACATATATGATTTTCGAATTTTACAGTAACTAAAATTTGTTTATTTTCAATTATTTCGATGTGCATATTTCTCATAAATTATATAATATTATAGTATCGACAACATAATCTTCTCCAATAAACATAGCAATAAAATATTTTGAAAAATAAAAAATAAAATAATTTCAAAATACTATTAGAACTTTATAAGTTCTTAACGAATCAGGACATTATTTTGTTTTTAATTTATAAAAAAAAAAAAAAAAATCTTTTCTATAAATTTTCTACACGGCCTATAAATGTTGTCGTATATTATGTAACCATTCTAATGATTGTTTTTAGGTAAACTTTTCATTTTGTCAACAATAAACGAACACGCAGCTTGTAAAATTTAAAAATACGTATTTTTTATATTTGCAAGTATATTCCTTGGTATATTAACATTGATTATTAATTGTATATTTTGTCGAAATAATAAATCGTACAGTACGTTATTATAGATATAATTTATCAAATTCAAAAATAATAGCTAATATTATTTCAAGTTCAATTTTTAAAACGCAAGTGCATTTATAATATATTGTTACCACTAGAAATTATTATAAATCGAACAATTGAACGTATAAGTGGTTGTTCCATTTCGACTTTTAATATTGGTATAGGATTATCTAATATGGGTATATTTCTCATTAATCTTGATCAGTTTATCGTTTACCGTTCTAAACGTTTACAAAAAAGTGTCGATATAATAACGTAATAAATAAAAATGGTATAAATATGGTAAAAATAAAACATTTGAGATTTTTATCCTTATATCGTTAAAATAAAGTTATAAAACCATGCACCCAACGTAGTCATTTCTGGACTTATACATTTTATCAATATTGAAAAAATATGAAAACATATTTGAGTTTCAATTTGCCATGCAAATGTCTTTAAAACTGCCTGTACAGAGTATTTTTTTCCCGTACAAACTTTTGAGAATTACCTCATGTTAGTAAATGCAATCAAAGACAAATTTTGCGTTTTACCAATTTTTATATATAAGTAGCTACCTATTTCATTTAGTTTTGAATTTATCACAAAACAAAATACGTCAAGAGATTTATCGATCACCAAAACCCCCATTTTGATAATATGTACTATATAATTTCAAATATATCATATATATATATATATATATGTATGTCAAACGATTTTTACTTGACGCTGGAGATTAAAATATCGAAAACCGTAAGACACATAAAATTAGGGGTTTTAGAGAACGACAAATGTTCTGAATATATATTTATCAATAATATAACCATTTAACGAGATAATTATGCCATGTAAAAAAATATTGATTGGGTACCAAAAATATTTTAATAATTATACGCTTCTAAAATACAGTAATTATATTTTGTACTGTAGAAACTGATGATGAATTTTTCGTCAGTATATTTAAACTTAATACGTTAGAAATTTATGAAATTTACATAACTTGTAATACTTATCTAATGGGTAATACCGTATTGTAGTTATTGATGATTTTGTTCGCTTGCAAATTGTTTTATAATGTAAAATTTCCTTAAATCGTCATTTTATAAAAATTCAGAACATATAAAATCCCTGTTTTTTTAAATTTCCCAAGGTATTTGAGACTTTTATACTCCTGCAGCGTCACGTCAAAACCATCAAAATCGGTGATGGGTAAATCTCGTGATAGTCATATTATATTATTCGTTTGCAACAAATTTAAAACCAAATGAAATAGCTATACTATAAGTACCAATAAACGTTCTTATTTAACAAAACGCGTTATACGTTTTATATTGCATTCAATATTAACATCAGATCTTTCTATTGAAGTTTTTTTTTTTTTTAAATTAAACACCTTGTATATTATTCTGTATTAATCGATATTGAGATGTATAAATTTGGACTATGCGTTAAGTAGGCATAATAAATACAGTATGTGATCGAAAATATTTTTATATTTTTATTATCATTAATATCAATAATATTTATAATTTATGATATATTATCTAAACGTTTACACGATAATACATCGAATTGATTTCGTGTCTGACCGATTGTTGTATAGTTGATGTACAAAGTAGAGTTTTGGCAGTATGGCATATGGCAATCGTAAACAATGTTAATAGCCCGAGATGGTGTATTGTTGACAATCAATTTGTCTCACATCGTGTACAAAGTAGGCGTCGTTGCGATGGATAATATAAAGGTGTGGGGGATCATTAGGGAGGAAGGCCGGCCATTATTCGTCACTTCTACCCGGTAGCAGAAACGGTAGTGTTTTTATTTTTAATAAGTTAATATAACAATAGAGGAAAAGAGGTGGTTTTTTTTTTTTTTTTTTTAATTCACAAGAGACCGAAATTAAAACGGGCTTCCGTAAATTGCGTTGTCGAGTTTTTAAATTACTTTTAAAAATAAAAATTAAATAAAAGTACTCAGGCACATATCGTTATATAGTAATCATCTTTGTGCGGCGTACTCCATAATTAGTATTGTGTGTATACGCAGTGAGACTGGCTTTTTTTCTATGTTAAAATTAATTTAATATACTGTGTTTACAACAAACAAATTAACCCCCCCATCCCCCCCCCCAAAAAAAAAAAAACAAAAAAATGAAAATCTTTTCAGTAGGAACGGAAGCAGCACATTGCTCGTAGAATATTGGTGGTGGTGAATGCATTGAATTGGAAAACAACGATAAATCATTTATTTCGGTAAAATAATTTTGAGCGCAGCTTAGGTGTAATTATTCGATTAAAAACATTTAAATTCTGGTCTCGATGTAATATTATTTTCCGATTCATAACATTTTACCATTTTTTTCGATAATTTTCCTTTTTACAACAGAGAAATTCTGAAATTGACTTTCTTAAAACAAAAAATAAAATATATTAAATTTGTAACTAAAAAAAAAACCGCTTTCAAAATGTTATAAAATTCGACAAAACGTATCAACATTTTTACCACAGCAATAGTAAATATTTGGTGTTAATCTTAAGTGTTTTATTTAATAGTTTTACAATTTACAACATTTGATAGATTTCGGTAAATTTTCTTTACGCTACTGGAAACTACTGGGAAAAATAACCTTTATAAACTAAAAGGAACTAGAAGAAATGTCAGGAAGCCCCTTACTCGAAAACTTCTAATAAATTAATATTTTTCGAAAATAGGTGCCATATGTATGGGTGAAATTACATCGCTAATCAGGTAGGATGATGGTGATGTATATATATTGCTTTTGAAAATAATGATAAATCATTTCTTTCGATAAAACGATTTTGACCGGAGCTTTGATATAATAATTTATAAAAATAATAATACATAACCGTGACAATTGTATTTGTTCTTTTGTTATTTCCCTTTCATTTATAAAATATTTCCATTATAAAAGGTGGATAGGTTTAGGTTTTCATGCACAAGTATAGTAGGTAAAACAAATTGTTTGTGTAATTATAGTTTATTTTTAAAATACTTTTTATAATTGGAATTTCGAGCACTCGTATAGTGTGAGCATTCCGCACTTATTTCTTTAGGCTTTAGAAAACTACTGGATAAATAAAAAAAAAATGCATTTTTAATGTAGGTACCTACTAGAACTGAAAAAGTACTTTCCTCCCAAACTCCTACGCGATTCATTTTACACGAAAAATGTTATACATACAAAATGAAAAAAAAAACACGTGATTATAAAGTTTGTTATTACATTTTTTCGTTTAAGTATATATTTTATTCGTTACACTTTTGAAAAATATTTATAAATTTATGTAGTAGAAATTATTGAATCATATTAAAGATTTTGAATTGTGGAAGAGCTCGAGAGTCGATTATGCTATAATTATATATAATTAAAAAAGTATAAAATAACTTCAGTATTTAGAACACTACTATATTCTCAATAATTTATTTAAAATTTGTATTATTTAATGCTATGATAAACTACCAGAAATAAAAAAAAGCATTCTGAAACTCTGTTTTTTTCCTTTAAAAAAAAAAAAAAAAGTTTACTATACTACTTTTGTTGACCATTTATTCTAGTATATGCACTATATGTATTCGTATACTTTCTTGTTCAACTGAGAAAATCGAAAAACAACCTTTTTAAAGTACTATCTTTGTTCAATTTCCAATCGTTTTATAGAAAACTACAACAAACTTTTTGATCATATTTACTACCATAAAAATATGTTAACCGAAAAAAAAACACGTCGTAATGTATAACCAACTCATAATGGTACTTCATTTCTTTCAACTATTTTCGTATTCAATACAAGGTAATATTTTATTCTTATATATATCACACAAGGGTTTTAAAAAAATCTTTATTGGACATAAAATATTTCATAAAAACTTATATCTATAATATGATAAATACCTATGGTAGCTAGTACAAAATACAAATCTAATTAGTATTTTATTTTAAATTAAAACTTGTTATTTTTTAATATAAATTATAATTAAGGCCTTAGGTTTCAATGTATTTCATTGTTTTTTTTTTTGAATATTTATTTGACACAGTATTTTTTCAGATACACGTTAAATACACAATGGCATTTTTTTTTGATCGAATTCTATATAAGGATATAATTATTGATCTTGTTTTAAAAAATAATATTATGAGCAATATTTACTATAACTTGTATAGTATTATGTATTTTTATGGATTTTTAATTTAATTTTACTATATAGCTTTATTAAAAATAGAATATATACGAGTAAATAGTTTTTATTTTAAGAGTACTTGATACCTACATTAGTTATTATGTCTAAGTCTAATGAATGAGCAATACATATATGATGGTATCTACGTGAAGATTACAGCTAAAATACAAATTACCTAAAAGGAGATTAATAATTACTTACAAAAATGGTACAATTTAAACACTTAACTTAAAAACTTTTTTATCAAATAAACATTTACAAGAGGACAATATCGTTTTCCAAAAAATATTCTTGTTTTTAAAATGTCCAGTATGTGTTTTAAGTATAAGTTTAACGTGTACCTATATTACATACATTATTTTGTGTAGAGTAATTGTGCTATATATTCTCCATTAGATGAAAAGAGATAACAAAACCGGGTGTTTTTTGAATTATTTTTACATTTTTAGTCCATAAACATCATTTCCGGTGTATTTAAATGCATTTAAATCAATGAAAACACCATAAAAAAAAAAAATACATAATACATACAGGTCATTGTAGATATTGGGAAGAAATCGAATGCATAATATTTTTATTCATAAAAAATAAAACAAATGAATCGCTAAAAGTTAATCTTACAATATATTTTTTGTAGTTTATAAATATACATTTTCAAATTTTAGAGCATTTAAATCCCATCTGTTTTAAATATATATTTTTAAATAATACACTATAACCTGTTGCATATCTTTATTTTGGTCACACGGCGAAATGTATATGCAATATTAATACATGCGCGTTCTACCGATGTTTATCGTGTTTACTGAGGTAAAAGCTGTCTTAGTATTTTTTTTTTTTTTTTATCATTTCCATCGCTTAATAGTGTACCCAGAGTGAACACAATGGTAATAACCACACAACTCATTAACCGCGAATAGAGTGCCCATAAATTACCACGATAACATATTAAAATGGATTATTATGAAATAAATTTCATATATGAAATAAAATGAATATGATGTTGAATAAAAAAAAAAAATATATATATATATATATATCATATTATTTTGTATTCGAATACATGTGTGTAATGTGTGATTAATATTATGTAAACATGACTCTATATAATTATCAGAACAAAATGTAAAATGACTTATACGTAATGTACAAGATATATTGTTATATAAAAAATGTTCCTAAATTTAATGCTTTTAATTGTTTTCTAAAGTCTACGTTTACAAATTATTGTCACTAAAATAACGTAAAATGTTCACATTAAAAAAAAATATATTCCTATTTCAATGTTAATTCGCAAATTATTTTCTCAATAATATTTTCGTAAATTTTTCTCTTTCAGTATTTGTTCACCACTCCGATTTACTACCGCGCCAAATTTACGATAATTCCGCCAGGATATTATAAAAATTTAATATAAATAAATTTCATTTCATGTAATCATAATCAATGCCATAACTTAAATTATTATGATCTATTTGAAATTTATATTGCGTTATTTATATTTTGAACAATTCTCGAATTGGTCATTTTCCATTTCTATTCGTGTCATTGCACTACTTTTGTGTATATACTTATATTTGTTTGTTTATTTCCGATACTCTGTTAAATTTATTTTCGTTAGTAAAATATCCTGTATTGTTCGAGTTCGATTATTTTATCACTTTAGCCATTTTGGATCTGCAATACATAGCGTAATTTCGACTCGGCTAAATTATATTATAAGATCAATAATAATTTCATGCGAGTATTTTCGTTGAGATTTCAACTGTTTTGAATACATTATCATTATAAATCTAGCTAAGGGAATCTGCGCGCGCGCGCGTTTTCAATAATTATATACCACAGTTTCTATTCTTAGTTTTCTTTCAAATTTTTAAAATATCTAATTACATAATATACAGGATGTTTCTAAAATGAATACCGAAAATTCCTATACATACTGATCAGTAGGATGACAGTACAATATAAGAGTACATTTTACAATTTTTTTCTACCTTTATAAAACATAATTATAAGGTGTAATTCATAGTATGGATAAATTTGAAATTAAATACACCATGATATTTCCTGTAAAATTCTCTTAAAACACATTATATCAAAATAATTATTTTCCCTCGTTTTCGCACATTTTGACATCTCGACGCCCAGTGTTTCCTGCAGGTGTCACCATTACGAAACGAATGATCTGACATATCGACTCGTATCAGAAATTTTCAGGAAATATCATCTTGTATTTATTTTTACATCTATCTGGATATACTATCAGGTAATAACAATTTTAAAACATAGGTTTTAAAGGGAAAAAATCGTGTGTGCATTTTCGGTATTCATTTTAAAAACGCCCTGTATAATATTTACTTTAATATATTTATTTCATGTGTGCTATATATGTACTGTACTTCAGTAGGTATATACGTGTGTAATATTCTATAGAAATTACGAGTAGAATATTTGATACGGAAACTCAAAAGAATCAACCAGTCGTGCGAATAATAGAATGCACAGTATAGAATTGTATTATCCCTGTTGTAAGAACATTATTAAAAATTGTTGTAAATAAAATTAGAAAAAATTATAAATATCGCGAATTTCCATACGTCCGTAAACATATTTGTCTTCGTAATTATTAACGACGTAGTGGTATAGTAACGCGCAATGTTATCTATCAATACGGTACATCTCGGTAAATACCAGAAACCGTAAAAATATTAATCTATTGATTTGTAATCACTGCAGTTTCAGGGTTTACACTAAAGTAGATTATATAAAAAGCGATAAAAGTTTATATATTTAATATAACAGAGTGTGCGTGTAACGTCACGAAATAAGAACATTTCGAACGCTCAACCGATAGGATAGTATTTCGATACCTACTCATCCAATTTTTCAGCTATAATAATATCGTTCATTATATTTAAAAAAAAAATATCATTATATCAAAATAGAATACGAAAACGTTTTTAAGGTAAAACAGCGCATATGTAGCTAATCCTCTTAACCGAATAACTTTATTATAGTATACATTTTTATTCTATTAACTTAACTCTTTGCAGTTTTGTCAACATATTTTTAGAAATAATAATTAATATGAATTAAAGTATTACGAGGTCAAAATGAGAAAAATAGAACATAAATACAAGAAAATTCATATTCTTCTTTTCTAACGATAAATAAAAAATAAAATCCTTATTTATTTACACATAGTTATATAGTTTATTTAGTATTAAAATCGAACAATCGATAAAAGTGTGGTACTTAGTGGCTTTCTGTAAACATTGTTATCACGCGTATATTATCATTTACTATCAATACTAAATTTTCATATTACTGTGCTATGCATAACAATGACACGATATAATCAAATATGATGTCGAAATGCATATGTTTTTGGCGAATTTTTTCAATTTTCAAATGTTCAAATATTTTATCGTACAATATATCCCACTTTTTTTTAAATATCTTTTATACCATTTGCTACCAGAACTGGTTTATACAATAAACTACCTAATAACATAACACGAGTAAAACGAACATACCTTGTCTACTTGTATACAATATCAAAATGTCTATCAGGTATATTATATGATAATGATCAAATTGAAAATTAATTTTGATAACATGGAAACCCAGTACCCGAGAGGTATCCACTATATCATATACTTGTATGTATATTAAATTCCATATTTAATTTAACGAATTTTGGTTTTAAAAATCGATATTGACGGCTTATTTAAAATTAGATAAACTTGTCGCGGTGATACATAATATATAAAATATATATATATATATATATATACACGGTTATATAAGTATATTAAATCGAATGGGATTTACTTTTTAGGTATATATTGTAAATAAATCCGACAAATACGATTTCAGAAAAAAATACGTACCATTTGTTTTATTTTGTAAAGATTTGGTTAGAAGCACTTGTCTTATCACTTCAATATAGCACAAACAATAAAATAATGTGTAATAAATAAATAATTGGCTTATGCGGCGTATGGCCAATTTCGGGAAAAAGGATTACTTATAAGTATTTTCGATTTAATCAAAATTTCGTATCGGTCCTTCTCGCCCAAAAGTATAAAGTATAAACGTTTGTTTATTTCTATTAGCCTGTTTACGTGTATATTGCAAACACAATTTAACGTAAATTTTGTTATAATTATTGACCTAACGTCGATGACTTTTTTTTTTTTTTAATGTCTCAGACGATGTTTTGCTAATTACTTCTAATCGAGGGAAGAGTCTTTAGTTCAATGTTTTATTTACAACTTTACATTCTTAAATAAATTCTGATAATATATGATATATATTATCATATATAATGATACTATTTAAATATAATACACAAATAACACAGGTTATCAACACAATCGTATATCATCAATTTTAAATAAATTAAATAAATCAGCTCTTTAAACCATATCAATGGGCGTTTTTACTATTAACTGTGATGACAAATACGACAAAATGTTAATTACTACCTTTGCCATTTGAAGGGGTTTTTATTTTTTTTTATTTTTAGGTCATTATAGTTTTTAAGGGCAATTTTTGAATTTCCATAGTTATACTTTAAATTTTATAAAATTCAATTAAGTGAATTCACTATTATATTTAAATAATTACTCAAACTTTTAGAATCAAAAAATAATCCGGGAACTTTGATTAACTGGAAACATAAACGGGTTAATTATGCCTTAAACATTATAATACATAATTAGGTACTCGTATATAGGTTGAAACAAATAGTATTTAAAATATGGATTTCAAAGATCTTACAAGTTGGAATGGTTTCAATTAATTTATAAAAAAAAACATATTTACTAATAAACATTTAATCGTAACGATAAACGTTTATTTATTTTCATGCCAAACAAATCAAGCTAAACAAATACATCTTGTTTTACTTATAAGTTTTATGAAAATCAACCAGATCACAACTTTCTATAAAGTCATGATTTATAATGTTTTTACTAATTTAAGTTATGCTAAACTATAACATAAAGATATGTAGTAAAAGTCTATTCCAATTTACTATTCAATAAGTTAAAAATTAACTTTAAATTTTTAATTTACATTTTAACTGAAATTAGGTTAATTAAAAACAAATTTTGTGATACCATCGAAACATAGTTTGAAATGGATAGTATGCTAAGTCTAAAAGATAAAAAAAACATTCAAATACACGTAGAAGAAGATTCTCCATTCAATTTTCGAACTAAATAATAATATATTAGTATTTTTTATAACTTTGAAAGCAAAGATAAATTTAATTGAAAAACAGTTTCTGACTGAAATTTAGTTTAATCATATATATATATATATATATATATAGGTATTTGTTATTTTATTTTTTCCTCTACATTTATAATAAAATGTTTCGGTTATACGAGTATAAAAGGCAGTTATTTTCTTCACACTTAAGGAAATTACTGAAAAAATCAAAAAATCACCACTTCAAAACCCCGACTGAAACCCATTTACTATCGAAAAATTGCATTAAAATAAATAATTATAGTTTCCAATATTGTATTGGGCGTTTATTCAATATTTATAATATTTATTGTGAAATTCACTATTTAAATATTAGGTATAGTATTTATTTTTGAATGAAAATAGGTAATTTAATTTGCTCATTAATATTTTGAAATTAGATTAATTATTTAAGGATTAAAACGAACTCGTTAATATTAATGTGAACTCGTTATTCAAAAGTGAAAAAATACTTTTTAATACGTTTATTTTCAAACTTGTAAATATTGTACCGTACATTATAGGTAAAATATAAGTACATTTATATTTGTGCTAAGCACCTAATCCGGATCACTAAATATAGTAGATAAATACAAATGATGCATATAAATGATTTAGCACTATCTACATGAAAATTCCATACAATCATGTATTTTTAAAATATATTTATTTGTTGTAATGAATCCGAAATCCAGATTGATGGATTTGACCTACAATACGGATTGAAGAATTATATCAGAAATCCGAATTAATAGATCTAATTCACAATCTGGATGAAACGGATTGAATCCAAAGTCGAATTGTATATTTTAATTAGGATTACGTATTGATCAAATGAATGATCAGCACTAATTCATATCATTGTAATTATTTCTAACTACGATGATTATTATTGATATAATCTGCAAAAGTAAACAATG
This sequence comes from Pemphigus obesinymphae, assembly GCA_025469235.1. Lineage (NCBI taxonomy): Eukaryota > Metazoa > Arthropoda > Insecta > Hemiptera > Aphididae > Pemphigus > Pemphigus obesinymphae. The sequence goes on along the minus strand of JAIPRL010004535.1, from coordinate 8,488 downwards.
ACAAATTAGAATTTTAATTTGATATTATTTAATTTAAATTTGATATTAGACATTATAGTGAGACACTAAACAAAAGCTCGACTGAAAATATATAAAAGTGGCGTGTAGCTTACGGTACATACATTGAGCCAGCCCCTCTCCGCTATATTGAAAATTTCCTTTTTTTACAATTATTTAGTATGGAACTTGTATGAATTTGTATGCTAGTAGTTTTACCGGAATAACTTAAAGACACTTGCTAGCACAACTTTTCAAATTATTGTCCGATTTCGATAAAACCATTGCTATTATTTTGTGCAATTTATGTGTACTAATAGTGACTTTTGTACACCTATATTTTTATAAATATCATAGTTGAGAAACCGAATTGCGCTCACTTCGCTCACTGTGGCCTTCAATCGAAAATATCCTTTGATTTGCAGTAAAACACTACGTCGGGTAGGTAACAGGTCCATCAATCGGTTTTCAAGGTGTGGAGAAGTGTTACCAACGAAAGGCCAATGTGTTTCATTGAAATCGGACGATAATTAAAATAGTTGTGTTAACTTGAGTTTTTAGCCGACAAAAGATTTAATAAAAAGAAAAAAAACATAGAAGTATATTTAACTTATTACCCACCCGACGTGTTGTTTCACAGCAAATCGTGGGATATTTTCGATTGTGGTAAAACGGAGCGACATTCGAGAGTGTAGCGAGCGGAGCGTTCGTGTCCCGTTTTTCCAGCTATGTTATTTTGAAAATTATAAGTGCACAAAATTCGCGCCGCCCTCCCCTAATCACACAACTGTTTTTAAGGTATTCCGGTGAAACCGATTGCGTACAAATTCCGAAAACGATCGTACAAATTCCATACTAAACAACTGTTGGAAAAAAAATTGCGAATTTCCAAAATGAGGGGCCGGCGTGACGAACATCCTTACGGCCGCCATATAACGAATAAATTGAATTTTACAAACCGCGTGATGATAAGACCTGTGATATAGAACGACGTGTGACATCGCTAGTGACATAGAACGGACGAAACAGATCATGGATGAAAGGCACCCGATGTATAACACAAAAGTTGAAGGTTTCCGACTAAAATCAAGAAAGAGCTTCCTAAAATGCACGAAGAAATTAGAAGATAACCCACAGACAGCAAGATCAAAATTATGGGAGGTAGAGAGCAGGCAAATAGTCGAAGAGAAGTTACCCCTAGGACATGACAATGGATGGATGATCTTGGAGGACATTGAATCGCTGGCGGACGGGAGTCGGACGTTCAAGGGATAACCTCAAAAAGTGGGGAATAAGCGATGGAAAGGAAGACACGGACTGTGTATGCGGAGAGACCCAGACAATGTCGCACCTGCTAAACTGCAATGAATGCCCAGTGAAATGTGACGTAACAGACTGACAAACCGCAAATGACAAGGCCATATAAGGATGGCAGAATTTTGGAGTGACGAAATTTAAAAACGAAATTTCATACGTTACCTTTAAGTTTTATAAAATGACCTGTCACCCCGACTCGAAAAAACAAAAAACAAACCGCGTGTATCCAAATTTCACTATAAGTTTGTTTTTTCCCGGGTCTCACAAACCGGATTTCCGGCGTTCTATTTTAAACATTCGATTATTTTATTTCATTTCTACTGCGCGACAAATCACACTGTACTATAAAATATACTATATATACCTACTCATGATCCTCGTGGAGTGTCTGGATATATTATAAATAGTACTGCAGTCACACCCTCGTACTCTGGGTATATATTACGTGATCCGGTCCTCTCCCTTCGTGACATTACCGCCACTTGTTGTTACTTGTCACGGCCATTCGAAAATTCAAAACCGCACACGAGTTTAATTAATATATTAACAACAGGCTCTCCACACTCACACAAATGAACACACACACACACACACACACACACACACGCCCACCTCTGTTCTCGCGGAAAATCCGAGGCGGTCGCGATGTCGGTACCCGACGCGTCAAATGCACGTTATGTATATTACTATTATTATTATTATTATTATTATTATTATTTATCGAACAAGAACGGTACCTAACCTACGTATATATAATAATCCGCTGACGTTAACCACGGTCGTGGTAATTGATAAACCGAGTGTACCGAGTGTATAACAACAATTTTATAGGGAATATCACGATAAATACGATCACGGTTACCATATACCATAACGCCGGTTTAAAAATTACGGTCTAATTTTATTTGCTCATATCGTGACGATGTGTATACAAGTTCGGCGTATAACGGTTTAATCAACATTTTCGGTAAACCGCATCCAAAAGTATATAGGCGTATACTCCTAGTGGTGTGTTCCGTTGAAATCTCGTTTCCCTCCCCCCCCGGCACAATGCGTGCTCGTGTATTCGTGGCGCCGGTCTCGTTTAATCGTTTAAATATAATATACACCGCCATCTTGGGCGTGTTTTGGTGATTTTTTTTCTTTTTTAGTAACTATATATGCACTTATCTGCACAGCTTCCGGTTGAATGTGGCGAAAGAAACATTCGTGTACATATACGTCCGAGATAACAATATAAATAAAATTGTACGTATTTTTTACACAAGTGATGAACACTCACGAGAAATGCAATTTGTTGCAAATGCAAAAAATGCATTTCGTCCGTGTGCACAACTCGTTCGCATACGTAATTATACATTGTAAACGCGTGCCGTTTGCGCAATTATTGAAGACCCTATAAATTTAGTTTCGCTTTGAACGCTCTCGCGTATAATTTCCGATGAAACGGACGTTCCCCGCAATCGCGTGCGTCGGAGCGGGCTAAATTTGAATGGGCACGAAGTTAAGTTGATATGTATATTGCACTGAAAATTTCAGCGAACACAATACTCGAGCGCATTCCGACGGGCGAGAAATCGCAATTAACTAATTGCGTTTAAGAAACGGGCGGAGATTAAACTGCGTGTGTAGGCCCGTGTTTCCTGCAGGGACCGAACGAGTTCCGGAAAATAGTTTGAAAAGTTGTCGGCCGGTGTCTTTGAACGTTGATTCGTTCGGATGAACGATTGGCTGTGCAGTGTGTACGGACTGTGCAGCCGGGGATAATTCGTGCGATAATTAATGTCCCGAATTTAAATTAACCTGCATGTAATAACCGTCAATATAATAATCAGTTGACAGCTACTTTACCGTCTTTTGTCGTCCGCGTTCAGTAGTGTGCTATCGACGCGACGGTGTCGAGATCGATAAAAATGAAATAAAACTATCGACAAGAATCTCTTCAAAAGGCTCAGAACAACGTAGTGTTGTGTTCAATGGTATTTTTTATATTATTTTTTTTTAATAAATTACCATCCCGTTCGCCTGCTGCGAAACTCACTCGCAGAAATGGCGTTTATCTGCAGCTATACTCGTATACGGCCGAACAACAATCACATCGATTATCCAAGTTTCGTACAAACTTCTATAATTGAACACGTTCTTGCAGGAGACGTCGACTTTATCATACACGACAGTGTTTTAAAGTTATCGATATAGTATGTCGTTCGTTGAGGGATGAGAGGTCAGGCCGACTATCCTCAATAAATGAACACGTTTTTAAGTACTTTCAAAACTGTATAATCTTAAAACGAGAAATTCATCGTGTATACCTATATATATATATATATATACATAATCTAGATGTTTGGATTAAAAGTTTTCACTGTGGGGGACGAAGCTACATGATATGAGACCCGCACCCAAACATTTATACGTTTGTTCGGGTCGGTTAACTGTCTTAGATGTGTTTGGTAAATTACTTATAAAAAGTAATTAAATTACACCGTACGTTATATTAAATAAAAATATTAAAATAACTTACACGTTACCTTTGATTTTATTTAAAGAGTTAAAACATTACATAAAAAAAAAAATAAAAAATAAAATGTGTACAATAATAGTTGTCTAATAACACTTGCATACATTATCGAAATTACAGAGTTTTTGAAATCTAAATAGAAACTAGAATCATGATTGTCAGTTTATATATTGAAAATTAAAAATTAATTAATTGAAAAAAAATTAATTCTCTTTTAAAAGTAAAAAATAAATATATATATATATATTGTAAAAAAATAGTATATAAAAAAGTAAATGTGCCTAAAGTATTGAAAAAACAACAATTACTAACTAGCTTTCGCCATAGCTGTTATCATCGGATTACAAATTAATAATAAAAAAATATACATATATTTTTTATCTAAATATTTTAATTTAATTATTTATTTCTTATTTATCTTATATTCTATGTATTATGTTTATTAATTTTTATATTTTTATATTTTTATTAAATTTTACTTTTTTTTTTTTTATATATAACTTGATGTGGACTACGCTCAAAACTAGTCGTTATCTATAATCTTTTTTTAATACTAGCCTAATTACGTTTTTTATATATATATTTTTTTTTAATGTAATCAAGCAAAATTTTGTGCAATCTAAAAGTAAATATTAACGTGTTATTCAGATTCGGAAATTTAGATATTTTAATGATAATATTTTCTTGGTTAATATAAATAATGTAGTTATTATATAATTTATAATATTATAATTTGTAACGAAACGAATAATGTTTTACTTCATCGGAATTACTGTTAAACGAGTAATTTTGTTCCAATTTCGTTATGTGCAATAATAATGAGTAATTTAATTACGTACTATTGCGTTACTCGAAAAATTATTTTGTTACAGAAATTTGTAATTCTCGATTCAATAATAACCTACACCGCTACCCAGTCATAATTCTTGTGGAATAACGTTCGAAAACGTGCAAAGTGACATTTGTCCATTTTCCACAAATTACAATTCTCTGCCAATGTACGTTTTGGTATAAATGGTGGTATATACCACCTTATAGTCCTAGTATGTTTTGACCTAAGAATATAATATTATATACCTATTATCCCACATATGATCTTTTTTTTTTTTTTTAGGACAAAGTACGATTTTCAAAAATGCACAATATTTTTGTTTAAATTTAATTTCTATTAGTGTACTTAGTACATTTTGAAAAAAATCGTTGATTACCTTTTTATACCACAATTATTAAAATTATTATTATATATTTTGACAACATAAATTGATGTCTTGCCGTCTTACAATATGACTAATAATATTTATCACTTAGTTTTGCCAAAATGTCACTTAGCACATTTTGTACTGTAACCTTGTAATTATTATATTAACATTGTGGTCTGTTATTTATTCTCAAATTAGTGTAATAGTCGTCAATATTACTAGTTTATTGTGACATTGCCAGGATGTACCTAACCTACTAATTATCTGCTTTGGTACAGTATTAAGAACATTCAATTTAGTATATGAACAATAGCCAAATTCACGTCATCTTTGTTCGCCAGTCGGTATTAAGATTAATTACACCGAGGATTTCTTTGAAATCGAAAATAGTGAATTTTCAAGAAAACCCCGACAAAAAAATAAACATTTTAAAAACACACGGAAATCGCTATTTTATTTATTTATTTATTTATTTATTTAATACAAAGATTTTTCGAAAAAAAAAATTCATTAACGAACAAAGTGCTTATTATAGTAAATTAAAAAATAGCTCTATTTATCGGATTGCAAAGTGGATGCGTAGTGTATGCAATTTTTTTCGTTTTATTCAAAGCCGAGTGTAACAGTTGATGATTGAATTTGGATTAAAACTCACGCAACGTTGCCCTACACAGACCTGGTTAAAAAAAAAAAGGGAGGGGGGGGAAACGAAACAATTACCTACCCAATAGCAGTAGGCACTTGTACCCGGTTCGTATTCTTTATTTATATTATTCAACAATATAGCGGTTCTAAAATTAATTATTTTACACAGTTATGATACGGTTTAAGAAAACACTATAATATATGGTTTACGAAAGCAAAGGAGAAAACGGACTGATATATTTTCAACAGAATAAAAGGCAACATAGAAACTTAAATTATAATACAACGCTTATTTTATTTTAATGGAATTTTCTACTTAAAAAAAATGCTCGTATTATAAAACTTCGTATATAGTGGATTATATATTATATAGTGTATTACCTATACCTTATTATTTAATGGTTTAACTAAAGGGGACTAAATAAAGAACGGTTGACCTTAATCAGAATTTACTAGACCGTCTTATTGAATATCAGAATGAGTTTTCTATTCTAAGGGATATATGTTCGGCCCTTCTCTTTAAACCTTAGTACAATCGGTCCCTATAATATTTCTCCGTTCGAAAAATGAAATTCATCCCGGAAGGTACGACATTATCTCAATAACTTATTCCTGCATTATGTTTAAATACAATGGCCAATCGTCATACAATTATATATGATTACGAAATCAAAAATTGTCATTAAAGTCAAACATATTTCAAAGCCGAAATCAAAAATATCATAAAAATTAAACCATTTGTAGGAAACCTCGGAATTTCGTATTCTAACTAAACTTTACGGCAGTATTCAAAAGTATATTGTCATTTTATTTCTATCAGAATGACATTCGATTAAAATATTTAATATTTAAATATAAATAGCAGTATGCCACAAAACTTTAAATTAAACAAACGCCCGAAGCCAACTTTTTCTTCATAATCATTTGAATAAGATGGAATACAAATAAATTGTAATTTCGCGTATTATGGTATAATGTATTTTATAAATTTTAACGAATAGACCACAAATGACAAAAGTTTTTTTTTTAACGATGACAAATTATGTTATTCCTGGTCAATTAAAAAAAAAAATAAATAAATAAAATAAAAATATTTTCTATCAAAACGCCTTACTTTTGTGTATATACTCACGAAATATACGGATTTTCCTTTTAATACCTTAAAACATTCAACTAAAATGTATTATTATCTTTTATCTAGTTTATATCCATTATATAGTGTAATATGGAAAATATTCTTTAGAAACCATATAATATATTGAAACATATTATGTGTAATAACATTTTCGTGTCATCATTTATTTAACAGTAGGTAATAAATACCGATAATAATACTTATTTATTTTCAATATTGGTATAAAATGTGAATTCCTTTTTTCTACTTGCAAAAAAAAAAAAAAAATTAAATTAAATTAATTGAGTTGATCGTGTTGAATCCCGTACCTACTCAACGTATAAATAATACATCGACGAATGTATACGTCATATTTTATCGTATTGGGCTCGAATGGATATAGACTTTAGAAAAATATTTTAACACCGTATTTTGGTATTGAATGCATTAGATATAAATAATTTGTTATTTCTAGGGCCAAATGTATTTATCGTGATTTCTTATTTTTAAAGAAAATGTTTGGATGGATGTTTAAGTACAATGATATTTAAATACAATTTTTGTTCTTTGATATCAATTTATATATATATAATCGATTTTTATACCCAAAATAGTACTGTATGTACGTATGAATAGGTATGTCATGTAAAATATAAATACATTTATTTATGGAAAAAATCTAATTCGATTTGTTTTATACATTTTCGAAAATTGCTAAAAAAAACCCTTTGAAATCATTTTCATGTCAATATAGTAAACTTTATCCAATATATTATGTAAATTCACAGTGACTGGATTGAATATTTTTTGATTTATGAAAATGTTCCATAATCTTACTACAAAAAAAAAAAAATTTATATAAATATAAACAAGTTAAGAAAGCTCTCTCTACGAGCGGGCTAAGCTCCCGTTCCCTAATCGTATTTTCAACAAAAATCTAAAAAGCCGGTCAGTAGGGGATGGAAGCGCTTCGCTACTGAGCAGGATGCTCTTGGTGGATGTATTGCATTTGAAAGCAATGATAAATCATTGCATTCAATAAAACGATTCTGAGCGTAGCTTCGGTGTAGCAATCACATAACTCTGAATATTAATTATATACCTATCTATGTTTAACATTACATTGAAGATCAAATGTAGAAATAAATATGATTTAGTGTGATCTTATGCATATTTTAAAATGTAATATGATATATTTATAATAGCTCAGTTTCGTGTAGGTACAGTTATTACTACATAATAGTATACAGTATATTTTATTGAATGTTCAGTTCATGACATATAATACTGAAAACGAACAAAATATTATGTAGATTTAGTTAGATTAATGCACGACAAACGTTATACTAAATTTTTTCAGGTCTTAAAATCTCATTTTACCAACTATTTGGACTTAAATATCTCAAAATCGATAATTTTGTCGAAAAAATTAAAATGCCTATAAAAAAAAAATTGTGACTACGGATTTTCGACATTTTTTTTAATTTAGTTAACGTAACGTATATTTAACGCTGTATAAAATTTTCATACCTTTAAACCGAAAATTACCCGTTTTAGGACTTAGAAACCTCGAAAACTAAAATGTCTATAAATAGCCCAAAATTGCAAAAAATTAAAAAAAAAAACTTAATCATCGTAAATAGATTACTAAATTAAAAAATTGGATAAAAATTTCAAGATTTTCAAGTCTTTATT
>JAIPRL010004534.1:0-37374 GCA_025469235.1 Pemphigus obesinymphae | reverse complement strand
TAGAAAATATAATAACGAATTCAGAACTTTTTTCAAAATTAAAATTGAACAAGTTTAACACGGTCAATTTATGGAAATACCAAGACCATTTTAGCGCTTTAAAAAATCTACTGTCGAAGACCCTTAATAACCTTTATGTAACATTACATATTATATTCACATAGACCTCACCATTGCGAATTTATAGACATCTCGCAATACGTAATATTTTCCGCCTATATCAATTAGATGGCACAGAGATATCACAATGTGCCGTCACATTTGAGATCATAAACAGACGTCGCATAGATTACTACTTCATCCTTGTGCACACAGGGTGGTTTCACATTGTGTTCGAACTGCCTTTTAAATAAAGAGACCGTGGTTGGTTTAGACTTTCTCTTTATTACAATAAAAATAGGTACAAATAATATAAAAATGACGGTTGCAATACGACTTTATATTTTATTTACACTATATGGCAGGGTTGACCGGGGAGGAGATACAATAGTGCTGCCCTAGAGCCCCACGTCTGGGAGGGACGTTCCCTAAAACCCTGCTCGTGTAAGTGGATTGGCCAAGCCCATCGTCCGAGATGGTGTTTCTTCCGACCGGTGTCAAATAATGTGAATGTTCGGTGAGTCCGTATCCTCGTCAGGTTAATATTTCGACAAAGACATAAATATATATATATATATTTACTAAGGTTTACCCTCGATTCGAGTGATAAGTATATTTACTATATTTGTGGGGGCCTTCGTGGATGGTGGGTTAATCGTACATCTACGAGAGTGAACAGGACTCCGTGAGGTGTCGTCCAATCGCCTCTGACGTAGATGTGCAGAGGTCAATTGGTTTGTAACAGCCCTTCTCCGTGCCTCGGTAAAGCCTGTAGTAGCCTACAAAAACGTCTGTGAGTCCCGGTGATCCTGGTTGAGGGGATGGCGGTCGATTCCCGTTAGGTTCCTGGTTGGAATTCACGGGTGGTGAAGACCAGGGCAGCCAAGCTGTTCGGGTTGGCCGAAGTGTCCGTCCAAGTGTTGAGGGTCTGATTTGGTAGGTTGAGAGGGTGTCCGGCAGCTCGCTTCTGGCCGCCGATTTGGATTGTCCTTGGTTTCCTCCTTGGTGGCTCGATGTCGGTTGGAGAGGGTGTCCGGGGATCTCGCCACTGATCACTCCGCTGTCCAGCAGTGGTTGAAAGGAGGAAGAGGAAATAAGCGATGGAACTCGTATAAGTAGAGATCACTGAGAGAAAAGGGTAGGCATCACTCATAGAAGTATTAACCTTTAGGAGGGCACTGACATGACTCGTATAAGTAGTGGTTAGGGGAGAGCGAGGTAGGTAATAGAGATGTAGAATCGGGGTGACTGTTTATTCTCTTTCCAGCGGGCTATATTTGATCGCAAATGTGTCACCCACTTTTCAAGTAAATTACGTTCTCACTCGACTCTGGACAAGAGTATATTGAGAACGGAAAATAGGTAACAAAACCCGTTGACCCAGCCTGTATTTACCACAATGTTATGCAGAACGGTTGATTTCGTCTTTGGTCATTATCAGTATGAATGTCCGCGATCCTTCTGGATGATCGGTTTGGCTCTTTGGTATGTTATTCTTCGACACTCTGCCGGCCTTTTTCATGGCTTGATGTTGCCCTTTTCCTTAAATTAACCATTTTTATTGTTGTTCGAAAATGGTTAGTTTAATCATCTCAGGTGATCACGCTCTCTAATGTCCAAATCTCGTCCACGTTCTTTATCTTTCAGTGTTGTTTCCTAGTTTCACCGCTAGATCGCGTTATTGGTATCTTATTGATCGAGTCCTCGATCAATTGATTTTTCTCTCGTTCTGTATTTTTGTGTTTTCATCCGTCTCTGCTGCGTCTTATTTTTGTTGTCTGATTCCACCACTAGATTACTTAATCGATCGATTTTTCCTCGTTCTGTTTTTCATGTATTTTATGTGTGTTTGTACATCACCATTTGTTCATGAACTGGTTATAGTTCTTTAGACTGTTTACGGGGTAGGACCGTTACAAAACTAGCCACTGTAACTTATACGTATTTAAATATATTATGATTATAATTATTTGATTTTTGTGCACTTTAAAATGTATGTATATTATAGTTTGTATTATGTGTACTGTATTTGGGTTTTGTAATTAAAAAAAAAAAAAATTAAAATGAAATACAATTTTAAAGAAATAATTTATCTTTGCTTTCAAAATTAAAACAATTATAATACACTATCCTATCCGAGAACCGAAGAAGCAATAAGCCAACTTTCACTGCCTATATCTGGACAGTTAAGTACTTTTAGAAATTATATATATAATATAGAAGTTTAATTTTATGGCAAGATGATATTTTTTGACTTATAAATTTTATGCAAGCACGACACAACTTGCATTTTTTTTAACGAGAACCTAATGACCGACCATATGTAAGTACGATCAATTATTAAATAAAAAATTTGTCTGCTCTCTAGTTATTATTACAACGAATTTATAAGATAGACAAACGGATACCACCGAGATATATATATATATAGTATCTAAAACTATGTTTAGAAACATAAAAATATCCTTTTTAGGATAAGTACTGATGAAATAGACGAGGCTTGCTTATAATCATAAAATAATATAAAAGAGACATTTAATATATCTAATAGTGACAAGAGTTTTTTTCGCAATTTAATATAATTTATATATTTTTATGTTATTGATCTGGAAATTGATATTTTACATAAAATTAGATAGTAACAATTACCAATTTCAACTTTTATTCTATAATTATTATACTTAATAAAAAAATAATAATAAACAGTTGCTAATTTTAAAGATACTTATCTACTATAGCCCATCCCACCACTATCGACATACAATTGAATTACTGTGAACAGTAAAAAAATAATTCTTAAATTCATCTTGATAATAATAATAATAATAATACGAATACCAAAATTTGATGTAAGACCCTAATTTTATGTATATGTATATATATATGCAAGAATAGGGTAGGTATCTAAAAAGATTAAACCCTCTTCCGTATATACTTTAAACTTGCTTTTTCCTTGAAAAATATAAATAATTTACTTGTGGGAGTGGGTTGAAGTTAAGGCCAATTGAAAAACTAAGACACTATGTGTGTGATAAGTATACGATGCATATTAGGCCGACCCCAAATATTTTATATAGTTTATATAATATGAAAATATTTGTAATATTTACAACTAGTTTTGAAGTAAAGTATACAATATGTATTTTGTAATTTAAAAAATTAAACTTGAACAGTGAACCTATATAGTTAACATCTTAAATATCTTAGAACAAAATTCGTGCTGATAATTATCTATTTTTTTTTTTTTTTTACAATAACGGATTTTGTCCATCAGGTGGTGTCCTGAATAATTTTTGACTCTAAGACATACGAGCGGTCCGAACGATAATCGCCCGTTGTATTGGCAATAATGCGTACGTATTCGGCGAGCTATTCATTTTTGACGATATTTTTATTCGATAATTTTTCACTCGTGTGTATTAATTTAAAATTAAATTAAAATACACTCTGGTGCGAAAAAATAATATCATGATTATTATTTTTAATTATGAAACGCCTACAGCCGGCAACCACATTGTTTCGTTCGCGTAAATATTCATCCAGATTTACGGTGTAAAATCTACATGCATGAATTATTAGATATATAAACGAGGTACAAGAATTCGATATTATTAGTATTATTATCATCATCATCATCATCATCATCATCATCATCGACGACATTATAATCACGCGTGTTTTATGAATCCGATATTATGTACAGTTTGCGAGAAAAGCGTAATATTAAGATGCCCTCGACACCCGAGTTTGTATAATATTATATATTATAACGCATAATATAATACACTAAAAACTGATATAAAATATTGTACAAGGTAATTTTCATTTAATTTTATATCGATTTTTTACATAAAAATATAATTATTTAAAATAGAGAAAAATGAAATTTTTAAATATTATAATGTAATATGGTATTAATATAATATAAAATAAATTATATATTAATGTATATCCATAAAAGTCCATTTATAGGAAAATAATTTTTCTTTTAAAAATCAAACGAAAACCATATTTTTATTTATTTATTTATTTTATAATTATTTTTTCACGAATTGTAGTGGTTGAAATCTATTTAAAAAAAAAAACTTTATTCAAATGGTTTTTGCTTAATGAAATAAAAATATTTTTCAGCCATTAAAATTAATTAAAAATATATTATCTTAAGAGGACGTCATACCAGCATTATGTTGCTGACTCCATTAATCTATCGGGCTATAAAGATAATTTATATTTTGTAGAATCAATACCGTAGTGTTTTTTTATTTCAGCAGATATTGGAGTAAAAATGAATAACAGCGATTTAATGCTTACCTACATATATAGTACCAAATTTTATTTTATTTTAGTCATTTTTAAAATATGTCAGCGTATTATTTCGTATACATAAGTCGGGTTACTTCAACATTTTAAGAAGAAATAACTATTTTCAATTTACAATAATTCAAATATGTATATCTTATTTTTAAATTCTACAAAACCTAATAACGTATATGTTCTACGTTACCTGTTGGATAGACGAAAACAGCAATCGTCCCGCGGTTGTTACATTTAAAACCGTGATATTATTCGCCAAAAAAAAAAAATTTTTAAAAAAATTGGGGTTCTATAATGTAGTATTCATATTCCCATAAAACCGTTTTAAAATGAGCATTTAAAAACATGAATTTATCAAATCTAGTTCCACGTGTTTTATAATTCTTTCGTATATATTACATTATTCTTCGTCTCGAACATAATATTTTATATGATAAAAGTTTTATAAAATGAAATAAAAATTACCTTGAATGGTATATTATATATATATATAGTCAGAAACGTTGACAACACGATACACAATATTATTATAGGTATTATATATATTTTGATGTTGAGTTATTTTTATAACAATGGGTCTTTTTTAAGTTTTCGTATAAAAACGCAACGTAGGTATCAGCAGCATATCGCAGTCGTACGCATTTCGCATGATAAATTTAAATATTATGTAGCAGTCTTGGGTAAAATACGTGTAAAGTATTTAAAATAAATATCAACTAGATAAGTTAGACTATTATTCGAACACTCAATACGTTTATAAATAAGTAGGTGTTCAATTTTGAAAAACGTGTGTCATGTTTTTGAAAAATAATACCTTATCCCAAGTATGGTTATTGTTTCTCTAATTGTTTTAACAGCAAAAATCAATATGATAACCATAATCGATTTTGACGAAATCGAATTTTTATCGTTTTTACGTGATGTTTTGGTCGTCTTTCCTTATCTGTCTACCATTTATCCAAAAGGTTCGAAGCAAGAAAACGTCGAACACGTGTACCGATTGAATGGCACGGCCTTCTCGTGAAAAAGTTATTCACAGAAAAGTAATATACATCGCTGTAAAACTAATTTCTCCCACGGAATGTATAATATACATTTATGTAATACGTTTATAGCATAAAAATATTCTTATAAAATAACATCAATTTCTTATATATTATGAACAAATCGTCTTCGGTCATTGGTGAGAATATTACGAACATAAAATATCCGAAAATTAAATTAAGCGGACAACGTATGGAGTGGCTAAAGTAAAAATAAAAATTAACTCGAAAGTATTCATTATACGGAAAATGCAATTATCGAATACATGGTTTTTCAGTTAGTTCATTTGGAATATTATCCGAAAATGTATTTATAATAATTGTATACGTACTGATCGTACATACCTACTAGTGTTTAAACGGGTGGTTTTTTTTTCTTTTTTTTAAACTTAAATAGTTTATAAAATCCGTGTTTTAACGTTTGTATAATATATGTTGCATTAAATTATTATCGTCGGACGATTTTTAATACTATAATAATGTACACGGAAAATATGGGAAATTTTTTCGGATGTATTTTTGCCGACCCGAAACGATTATTACACGATGCGTTCGCGTTTTTTATTCGTACATTTTACTCGCTTATACACGCGATCCTATTCCGAAAATCACTGTATAGTGTACATTATAGTACATAATCCGTACTATATTATACCGTTACAATAATAATAATAATAATAATAATAATCATTACTCGTTGTCATATCCATAAACATATTAGATAGGTATATTGGAAAGTACAGTGACTACCGAAAATTGTCAAAAACGAGATTATTATACATTATTGTATTACTTTTAGTATGAACATTCTGAGCGTATCTATTTTTATCACTTTCATACGGTAAACCTGTGTTACATTACCTCAAAACGTCGTTTACTATGCATAATCGAATATACCAAAAAAAAAAAAAAAAACAGACAAAATGTAATATTCCCAACAACTGACATTTTGTATAGTTACACTATATTTGCCATTATTTAGGGAAGCGTATAACAGGAGCGGCTATAACACATTGGTCGATGAAAAAAGGCTTCGCGTTGGCAATTCACGTGTTTTCGCTAAACATAAATAACGCGTTGGAGAAAAATGTGTTATAATGGTATAAGTATAATTTCGGAAATCAGCGTATACGTTGTAAGAAGGCAATTTTCATATACAATATATATTATATTTATAA
This sequence comes from Pemphigus obesinymphae, assembly GCA_025469235.1. NCBI lineage: Eukaryota > Metazoa > Arthropoda > Insecta > Hemiptera > Aphididae > Pemphigus > Pemphigus obesinymphae. The sequence continues at coordinate 30,740 of JAIPRL010004534.1, read as the reverse complement.
CTGAAAACAAAAAAAAAAAAAAAAAACAGTAATATGTGTACGAATATTACACATTTTACACAACTTACGAGACATCAAAATACATTGCACAGTGGTCAACGTAATATGTTTTACTGCCTTCGATTGTAAACCAAACAAATATATAAATGTGTTGGTCAAGCCATCCTCGACCAACACACACTTATTTCTCTACTCAGTTGTTGCCTATAATGCTAATTATTGCCAACAATAGGATTGATTCTGAAGTTCTAAAACATGACGTGGTACTACATATTGCAGCAAACGTGAAAATCTCGGAGAATTTGGTTTAACAAATTTTAACAACGTTTAAAAATTAGTCAAAAAACCGATTTGATATAGTTTTTGTCCCAACCCGGGCAAAATATGGCGCTACACGAAGTTGAAATGATCACATGACATCACATGTAAATTTCTCGGAAACTTATATCTAACAAATTCTAATGACATATTCTAACATGTTTTATTGATGCTTGTTAGAGACATTTAGATGAAGTATAGTATGGTTGTGACTTTTGGCGTCAGTTTCACGTACACGAAGCCATAATCATTTTTAAAAATTTCTAGTCACTGTAAAGTAATGATAAAAATATGAGACTGGTTATAAATTACCTTAAAAGTTTTGAGGTAAACGTCTTTCTTTTTTTATTTTCTTTTTCTTCGTCTTTTGTTTGATTTTCAATATTTTATTAAAATATCTTATGAAAAAATACTTCCTTTAATTTGTACGAATATTAATTGAAATAGGGGGAAAAAAATGTTTACATCGTCCATATTAAACGAAACCAACAATACTAATTCCACAATTAATATAATATAAATGTGTCGAGTTTTCTTTTTATTTGAATTAAAATATATATATATTTTATTGTCGTTAATTTTGAAAAAATATTCTAAAACTCGCCATTGGAATTAATAATATACATTCTTTTGACCAATTAGTGAAAGCACTGAATATTAATGATAGTTCAGTTTCTTTTATTCATTCAAACTCTAATTGTAATATATTTTTTCTTATTCCGTTAAATGTTTGTAAAGTTGTTTACAAATAAATTCAATAATATTTTGAGACATTCAATAAAACTCCAGAGACGGTATATATACATTTTAAATTCATTATGATTGTTGAAGTTTCACTAAAAATTGAAAAATCTAGAAAATACCCGACATAGAGATTAAACATTTTAATTATGGAATGATTATATATATTTTAATATTTATTAAATAAGCTTAACAAAAATGTCTGATAAATTATAGTTTTTACAATAAAATTATACAAATAAATTCAAAATATTACATTTTACTTCGATACCTATTTCAGCTATGGATACTTAGTAATACAGAATTTATACAGAATACAAAGAATATGTCTACAGTGTTAACGTTAATTATCGCGTTCAGACAGAGAAAATACATATGCGCCTCCCAATATTTTCTATACCACAAGTTATTGGTTAGACCAGTGGTTCTCAAATTGTGGCGAGTTCATTCCAGGGGCACCATGGCCCATATTAAAATAAAATAAATTATTTACAACATATTGTAGTTGAAAAAAAAAACAAAAACAAAAGTCTACCACGGTTTTTACGTTATAAATTACCAAACACACTCTGTATATTGTAGTCGGGCCCCCACACTCAACGCTTAAATACAGATAACACTATACACAAGACTTCCCTAGATCAACGTAGATTAAAAATTAACTATTATTAATAATAAATTAATAATTATAATAATTTATAAATGTATTATTTAATTATGTCAGTCGTAGGTATTTATTATTATACCAAACCAGTAAAGCTTTTACCTTCAGTCTGTAAGAGACCTTTTACGACTTAACATTATTTTTTCGTTACATACGTGTGATAATTGGGATAAATTAATAAGAAGCCTACCGCAGAGTTTTCTTGTCCTACTCAACCTATACAAGAAGCATAACCGATGAAGATGGTAGTTAAATAGATCATAATTGAACTTATACAACTCAAGGTAAGTCAAGTACGGAGGACTTCATGAACTATGTGCCAAAAAAAAAAAAAAGAATCTCTCGAACAATGATCCTACAAAAACTACCAAAAAACGTAAATACAAAGAAAGTTTTTAGTGATAGGGTTCACAGAAACAAACAATAGCCAGCCAGATTGTGTAATTTGTTCAAAAGTTTTTTCTAGTAGCTCTATATTTCCAAGAAAATTACGCCGTCATTATGAAATTATCCACCTAGATAATGAAGAAAGACCGTTCAACTTTTTCAAACGAATGAGCACTGAACTATTGGCTGTTAAAAAAAGTCAAAACGCACATCCATACCGACAGTAAAAACCCATTGACAGCTTCATACATAGTGTGTTGCCATATAGCCTAAAAAGGCGAAGCTCATATAGTTGCGGAAATTATATAAAAACATGTGTTATTCATACAGCAACTAGTATACTTGATGACAAATTTGCCAAACATTTGTCCACAATTCCTTTGTTTCACCAAAAATTGAAGACTTATATACTGACGTAGAAGAAACACTTGCCTCTCTTATTAAGTACAGCAAATTCATTTAAAAAATGGACGAATCAACTGATGTTACTGGCCTTGCTATTCTGTAGACGTTTGTTAGTCATACATGAACTATTTTGAGGAAGACTTTTTATTCGGTAGACCATTGCTATCAAATACGACTAAAACCAAAAATTTCCGCTTACTGGATAGGTATTTAAAAAAAAAATTAATTTCAAGGACTAGTTGCATCGATATGTGTACTGATGTTTTTGAGGCCATGACAGGTGCTACAGCTAAAACAATCTTAAAATAAATATAAAGGAAAAATCAAAATAGACCTGTAGTAATCATTGCTTACTTCACAATCATACTCTGGAAATAAAAAAATTTCTTTTTGCTTAATTAATGAAGCCATAAAAATACTCAACTTTGTCAAGTCATGGCCTCTGAAATCGAAACTCATGTGAAATCTTATGTGACTATATGGAATATAGTACATTACAATACAATAGCCTGTATGGATATAGTACACTACATTTCCACACAGAAGTTAGTTAGTTATCTCACGGTAAGACTCTAACATGATCAATGAAATTACGATCGGAAGATGATTAATTTCTAATGAACCTCAACGCTATATCTGCTGAAATATATTTGGTTTATTAGAAATTAATCATCTTCCGATCGTAATTTCATTGATAATGAACCTCAACGCTATATTTGCTGAAATCATGAATAACGTGACACGGTTTTGTCAAGTATCGTATACTTGGCTAATATTATTACAAATATGAACGAACCAATTATTTTCTTCCATAAAAGGACTTTAACTATTGTTGATACCACAAAATATATGCATTCAAAAGAAAAATTAATTATTGGGCAGTGTGAATAAATAAAGGAGAGTTAAATTGTTTGCCAATAATGCAGGCCTTTTTTGGAGGAAAACAAAGAACAGGCTTCCAGTAGCATTATCAACTAAATTTCTGATTGCTTCAAACAACTGACAAAATCGTTTTAGCAATAATTTCTTGTAGCTCAACAAGTATTATTGATGGGTGATGCATCCATTTGCAATTTGTGTAAAACTTTCAAGCCTGTCTTTAGCTGAATAATATGAGAGTTTGATCGACATTACTTCATATTCAATATTGCAATCCAACTTCAACAGCAATCCATATGTTGAATTTTGTCTAAAGTTTTAATCAAAAAGAAAAAGCACTACTCCTACCCTTTGCCACCACTTATTTGAGTATTGGATTTTTGATATACACTGCAACTGAAATCAAATACCGCAACTCTGACCGCAATCGTCTCAATGCAGAACCTGACTTCTATCTCGAGATGTGACAAATCAAACCAGACATTACCAAAATAAGTAGTCACATAAATCTTATTAGTTTCATTTTTCGTTTTTATAGAAATTTTTCTGTTTCGTAATACTTTTTCTTTAATTTTAACTATAAAAATGTATTAACTTTATTAGAGTTGTGTGCTTTGATTATATTTTGTAATTTTTTTATAATATGTTCAATAAAATTATTTAACTGATTATTGGTTATCAAAGAGAAATAGTGTTTATTTTTTATTCGTAATTCTCGGGTATTCATATCAAAGTACTACGACTAAATTCAATCCAACAAAGGGGCACCACCGGCTAAAAAATGTTGGGAACAGCTAGGTTATACTATTAAAATGTTAAGTTTTGTGATTATGCATACACGTTTACAGATATTTCTATATAAATCTTTTTTTAAATATTTTTATTGAAAATGTATAAAAGCATTAAGTATTCATATTTTATTATAATATTAATATAAGTATATTTCTAGGTACCGAACACTCTTAAAAATTATGAATGTGAATATACTTATCCCAGAAAAACGTTTTCTCCTTTGGTAATTAGTATGAACACGTCATATAAACTAACATATTTTAACTCAAAATAAATAAATATTATGGCGAGATTACAACTTTATCTACATACTTACAAAATATAATATTTTTTCGATCTGTCTTAGGGCACTACGATTTGTAGACATTTTATTGTCACAAAATGGTACAGAGCGTTTAATACTATAGTGGACTTTTGAAGCAATATTATTTGCAAATATCACAATTTACAAACGTTGGACAACGTAAATTATACGGCACGAAATCTTTATTTTTTATTTATTTTTTTTTAAATCAATACTAATAACTGGCATAAGCATTGAAGATGGCTGCCAGTTTTTTGTTTACATTCGAAGTATACTTTCAGATTTAATCTATCCTATGTATATTGTATTTATTTCAAACAAATAGTACATAGAAAAAAGCTATATCATTGAAAAAAAATATATTTTGGTAAATATATAGATACACATATATAAATCATTTTAGATTCTGAGTAATGCGTGATATGTATTGTTTTTATAATCATGAATTTTTTTTAAATAAAAATTGTATGTACTCAAAATTAAGAAAGGAAGATTTCCAATCATTACATGCTTAATCATTTTAAGATAACAGATTGCATCTAGATAAAGAGGTAATATTAAAATTTTCCCATTAATTTTTTAATAAATAGTTTAATATCAGCTGTAGTTATTTATATTTTAGTAACTTCGTAAATAATGACACTAGAGGCTTAAAATTTTGGGCTATTTATAGCAATTTATAATCTTGTAGTATTTTTTTTTTTTTCATAAAAGGGTTAATTTTAAGTTTTAAGAATTGAAAATTGTATGCAATGTTTCAAGTACATCATTTTAGATATATTAAAAAAATCTCAAAATATTAGTAGTCGCAATTTTTATGAATAGTCATTTAAATTGTGCGATAACATATATTATTTCGGTATAAAATATATTCGAATATCAGGGAGGGGGGAAATGGGTCTAGACTTGAAACTTCAAATATATTAATGATGATAATAATAATAATAATAATAATATTTATTTACCATAATAACAATTTTACACCGATAGATTTATACAAGAATAAATATATTAGTGATCGATCTCTAAAGCCTATATAGCTGTGCAAAAGAAGAGAGATTCTAAACTAAAGTTCTAGTAAACATACATAGTTAAATCTATTATATGATAATAGATTGAATAAAATAATTGTATATTATAAAGATTATTCTAATAAAATTAGAACAAATTATCAGCATATTTTTTATACATCTTAAAGTTATTAAAATTACTTATATTTAAATAATGACTCAGACAATATTTGATTAATGTATAATTTGGACAATGTTGTCCAAAAGCTGATCTAATTTTAGGTATAATTACATTATAATTAATTTTTTGACGAATAGAATAGTGATGATTTGGTATCCCTACGTCATTTTTCATATTATATATTAATAAACATACATTTTTAAATATATGGATTTAAAGTTTAAAATATTTATTTCTTTGTGTAATTTGAGAGTAGAATACATCGTAAACATATTAAAAATTAATTGAAGTAAAGAATTTAAAGTTATTTAAAGATTATTGAGATGAGTATAGTATGTTTTTCCCCAAAAAGAAATTCCGTAAGAAATAATTGATTAAATCGGCGCCATATACGTTGGATTTTTAAGTTTGAAATTTAAAATATGTTTAAGTAGTTTATAAATGTAAAATAATTTTTAAATGTATTATTTATATAATTAATATGGTTATCCCATTTCAGGTTTTCATCAATTTTGATACCTAGATATTTTATAAAGTGACTCTATTTAATATTTCACAGTTGCATTTATTATTTAAATTGTTATTTAGTGACACAGTTATATGAATGAACAATAATATTATGGTTCTGTAACAGTCAAAGTTCTTTGATTCCAAAATGAATATATTTAGTTTTATCCATGTTTATTTCTAATGAATTATTATTGTCTAACCAATTTTTAACAATAGTAATTTTATATAATTTGTCTAAGCAATGATTATTAAATAATTTAACTGAATCATCAGCGAAACAAATTATTTTACTCGAGTATGTTGATTGAGAAAGCCGTTGATATATATAATAAATAATATTAGTATATATATATATACAATTAATATATATATTATATATATAATAATATATATATATTATATATATTAATAAATAATTTTTAATTTTTAAATATTTTATTCATAAAGGTTAGTTTTAAGTTTCAGAATCAGAACAATACAAGGTCAAATGTGTGTTATTTTATCAGTATTGAAAAAAAAGTATGAAAATCAATTTTGACGATTTTTCATGGGCACTTAAATAAATTTTCGAACAAAATGTATTCTTTCAGTATTTTATAACGATAAATTTAGGACGCGCGTAATATCAGTTATAATAATATATTTTTTTTTTAATAAATTATCGTTTTTGCACATCATCAGTCGTGAAAAAGATGAGTTTTTATTTTTTATTATTATTAAGTCTCGGATTTCAATGCATTTAAATATTTTTTATTGGAATGTCTTACACGATGCTTTCCAAGCTACTACAAATATGTTTCAAGTACTCCATGTTGTAACTACAAAATTTTATTGGGGCATTTTTGACGTTTTTAATGCATTTTTCAATTTTTCAAGATATTTTTGAACTATTTCTCGTATTATGATTAGAAAAATTGATTTTATTGAAATATAAACATATAGTACTATACGTAATACAAATCATGTTCATTTTGAACTATATAACATCAGGTAATCTGGTTTTAAATTAGACGATAAGGCTGAAATTTATCTTTATATCGCATCAACCAATAGCCGATTTACTTGTTAAATTTCACATGTTAAACAATAATTTTTTTTTGCTGAATTTTAATATTTATTTATTTCCTTAATACAAAAATAAAATGATTTAATGTAAATTTTTGCGTTTAAATTATTTTTTCGATATTTTTAGGGAATATCTCTATAACTTTTAGGTCGTAAATACATTTTTTGATAGAGAATTTTTTGGATATTTTTAAGGCATCCGAGCCCTAATTATTATACATTTTCTAAAACATGCTGGACATTATATTACCGAGTATCGTTTGGCGTACGCCGAAGCGTTGCCCCGAGAATCGTTTTATCGAAAGAAATGTGATTCGCTATTGCTTTGGATGTGAATTTATCCGCCACCGGTGTCCCCCACAAACGCCCGTGTTTTAGGTGTATTATGTTTTTTTTTTTTTTTTTTTTTTGATTATAATACATAACGCACGATTTAAGATAATATGGTTGCCCAACCATCAGTCATAATGTGACCAACGAAGTTAATCTATAATCAAACATATGATTTACGTAAGGCCAGCGTTCCAAGCGGCTTAAATAATAACTTTCATTATCACAGTATATTTTTTTGGCATCAATATCATTATTATTTTGAACAACAAAACAATTTAAATTTTTAACTGCCGTAAACTCGTGACTTGTGCGTAGGTATTACAAATTATTACAATAATTATTTTACAAATCACAAATTATAGTGATATGATTTTGCTTAAAACATCATATGCAATATAGGTACAATATTAAACATAACATAAAATTTGATGGCTTCTTCTTGAAGATAATTTAATATAAAGAAAATCCAATGTGTATTCAAAGAACAAATTTATATTTAATGTTCTAGATGTATTCGCATAATAAATTAATACTTAGATAAAATAAATTTAACTTATTTTGTAGTATTTAATTTTATAATATATTATTTTAAATTAGGGTTTGTGATAACGTTTGTGAATGGTGGGATGATTTGATAATATACGTCCGTGATTCTGAATTAAACCGTTACAAGCGCTAGTAGCACGTAAATCAGCCGTTTCTGATTTTGGATTAACTTTGTCGCTGTAAAAACTAGAACATTATCATAGGCCGATGGGCAACCATATTATCTTAAATCGTGATATAACGGCAACGGATGAAATCCGTGTATAAAACGGGTTATCGGTGTTGATGGGGGAGGGGATGGGTAAAATGCTTTTATTCGGTTTTTTTTTTTTTCTTCGATTATTCCATTGCCACATAATATTTCATATCATATTTATACGGGCCACCGACAATGACGACCATGATGATAATATAAACGATGATAACGATAATATACGGCCGCAATAATATTGTCGACGGCAGCATGTAATTGCGGCAGGAAGGACGCGCGCGTTCGATCGTCGGCCGCGAAACGCTCGTCCGTCCGCTTCATTGCGCATCGGATGGACGGCCCCCCCCCTCCGCACTCCGTGTGTACCGGAAGGGGTACGATTGCACCGAAAATTCGACCCGAAATCAAAAAAAAAAAAAAATATATATATAATATAATATATTTTGTCGTACGCGCCAAAACGAACGGAACGTGTTTGTAATATTTGCACCGGAACGAAATCCGTTTTTCTTTCGATGCAGTACGTGCAATCGTGCGACCACGATCGTTTTAAGCGCGTCACGACGCAATGTCCGTCTCACGTGTACCTACATAAAAGCGTTTTGGATGATATTTTCATTTCGCAACGTATTTTCGAACGTTTTCGATATACATTACGCGGGCTTAGTGTGTAAAGGAGCTTCGGATCCTTCACGGACTTTCGAAAAAGTAGATACTTTCTCACACGGATATCCGATATTATTAATTTTCGTATATAGACAATATATTTTACGTTGTTGAAATCGGAACGAACTGATTTGAATCGTCATTATTCGATGATTTATAGCGAATCGAAACGTTCTAAATCAATGTTAATCGGTACGTTCAATAGAAATTCAAAAATGCTCTCCCGAGTTATGTTTTAAAATATCGAAATAGAACATTTTTACTCTAAGCCCGCGATTAATACAACATTCGTCTTAAAATATCATAAAAAAAAAAAAAAAAAAACATCCACAAACTGTTTTTGTAAATGATACTAAGCGCGCACCCAGGAATTATCTTTGGTGGGGGAGGGGTATTTACATTTTTATTTAAACAAACAGAAGTACACACTTATATTCGTTATTAAAATTTACCATCCACATACAATTACAGTTTTTATAATTGGATGACGTTTTTCTTGGTTTTCCAAAGTTTGTTTGTGTGAAACTTTATCTGTGTGTTTAATTATTGGTAATAATTTACTATGTATTACATCTATAAAATGACCTAATTTTAAAATGCCATTTTTACGCTAATTTATGATAATCTAAAGTTAGATGATTATCAAATCACTTTAAAGCTTTTTCCAATAACAGAATTCTACCTTAATTAATTAATTAGTTCACTGAGTAGAACAATGACCCATATCTGAAGGAGCAAATAAAATACAATAGAGACAATTTTCTCATTTTCAAACCATTTGTATTTTGTTAACCTATTTTATGTACTTATTTGTTGAGTGGAAAAAATAAAATTATTATCTGGAATTTACATATTTTGTATTAAATGTATCTTTTCGCAGTCACTTAATTTCTTGTTAGTAAATAAAGATATTAACATCATATATTATAGTTACTTCATAATTACCGTTATTTTGATTAACTTTACTTTCGTATAATATTTCAATATTATTATCAATTGATGGAATTGTAGACGTATCGGAGTGCTTACATTTTTTGTTAGATTGTATGGATTTTCTTGTTTGATTTAGTTTTAATGAAAATAAAATAGAAATATATTAATTAATAATAATTTATAAATAGAATATTAAAATAATATGTTATGTGCAAAAACTGTTTGACGTTTGTACAATATTATTTAGCTCAAATCTGAAGTATAGTAATAATACTAAATATTTTATCTTCCGTCGTGTGCATATACAATTATATAACTAAAAGGTGGTATCAGAATCCGAGATAAAGAGATCGATAATACTACGCCAATAGTACGTTTATCGGTGTCCCATATAATATACTGTACGATTTATCTAAAGATACGGCCCACGGCATATTTATAAGTATAGTGTTAATTTTGCAAGGTAAATAATGAAAAAAAAAAAATAATAATAATAATTTTGGGAAGAGGGCTATTTTTCCCCATAGTTTCCACCTTGGGTGCACGTGTTCATCTGTTTTAGAAATGTCGCATAATAGTTTATATTCAAATTATAAACATTTTTGCCAATCCTCTCGATATCTACACCCATTGTGAGGCGTTTAATTCATTATTCACTAGCCTAATTATATTACGAGATAATATCGAATATCCTATAATATGGACAGTGGGTAGAACACGATTCCGTAAACTCGTTGTCGGACAGTACCTTTTTTTTTATGACACGTATGCAGTGTTGGGTAGTAACTTAACTCAAGTTACAAGTTACTGTAACGCAATTACTTTTTTCAGTAACGCAGTGGTAATTGCGTTACTTTTTATTTATAGTAACGCAAATGTAATTAAATTACTATTTAAAAGTAATTTTTGCATCGAAGTAATGCGATATTTTTGAAGTTACAATTTTGTTATAATATTATTAAACTCGCATTAGAATTTTTCATTTTTATCAACTTACAAGCATATTAGAAATATTAAACAAAAAATAAATTATAACTAACAACATTATCTAGCAACTGATGGAGCCGATTCTTGATACATGTATTTTTACACGTTTTATAAGCTGCTGAAAAATTGTAAAAAATTGATATTTTAACAGCTCATAGAACGTGTAAAAATGGATATATCAAAAATCGGCTCCATCAGTCGCTAGATAATGTTGTTAGTTATAATTTTTTTTTTGTTTCATGTTTCTAACATGCTTGTAAATTGATAAACATAAAAACTTCTATTACAAGTTTTTCATTAAAAAATTTTCGGTATGGCGTCTTCTTAAGATCTCAAGTGTGAAAAATATTATCAATGTTAATGTTTTATGCAAAAAAAAAGTAAATTCATTTGTAATTTCGTTACTTTTTAAGTAATTCAAATAAAAAAATTTTTAAGTAACTTGAAAGTAATTCAATTATTTTTATTTATAGTAACTTGTAACTTAATTCAATTACTTTTTAAAACTATAACTTTCCGAACACTGCACGTACGGTATTTTAACGCAACGTTTCCACGACGAAATGGCTACACAGTAGGTACTAGTGCAGCAATGTTTTTCAATTCGGAAAGTTACCAAACGTGTCGGCGATAAGGATTCGATCGTCAGTCGCTCGCTCGGACAGTTTAATTCAAAAATATCCCACCGATTTCCATGTGTAAAACACCACGTCAAGTGACTGTAACGGCCAATAACAAGTTGAATTGAATTCGGTTCGAGCGTACTCGTTCTGGTTTCGTCAACGCTGCACATGATTTGGTGCGGACGATTTTTACGAACGAATGGCGTACGGAATGGCGTACCCAAAAAAGATCTCTTTCTTATCTGCAGCGCCTCGATTTTATTTCGGCGCGAATCACGATTAATGACATTACATGTCTATACTTTAGCCGTGTTTTGGCGATGCAGTTTTGAGCAACCTGGTAGCTCGTTCAGCAAACAAACTGTTTTGGCGAGATTGTTCGATGCAATTGTTTGATAACTATGATGAATGCATTTTGTGACAACCCGGTTGCTGGATTCAGCAACCATTTAAAATCTTTGTTAACAGAATTCGGTTACTCATGATCTTGTACCTAATCTCACTGATACTTATCTATGATCTCATAATATCATAATCATAATATATTCATGCCCATAGAGTACCAGTGAACAGTAAACACTATGTTTTGGCGATACAGCAACCAAGGGACAATTTGAATAAACAATTTTAGCAACCAGGTTGCTCAAGACTGCATCGGCGAAACACGCCTATTGATGCGAATTACCGACTCCTCACCGCGGTATATTATAATACGTACACATGGCAGATGCAATATTTTATTATCGTGTTGCACTGTATACGTATACCTATATCGTTATACGAATGTGCGCGCGCGTACGGGTCGATTAATGTCATATAGTAAAAGATAAACGACCTATCCGCAGGCCCCGCGGCGAGACGTTGTTATAAAGAGCACAAAAGGTACATGGAAGAAGAAAAAAAAAAAAAACCCGTGAAAAATGCCCGTTTGTCGCGGAAGCCAGAGTTATTTGGAGAATTTCGCGTCGCGTGCGTGCGTTTCGAACACGACGGAACGTTTTCACGGTGGAAATGGTCGTCGTCACCGGGTCGTTTCCCAACATCAAATAACAATAATAATATTGCAACCACCACCCGTCGCCCGCGTACGTACTACATTATGTTTATGGCGTAATAATGTTACGTAAGACACGTACAATAGGCGTATAATATAATGCACGGTTTTCTTTTGAACTGCGTGCCCGTCCGTAACGTCTCCTTTTCGTATACTTGCCAGGGCCGTCCCGAAGAAAGATTCTTGGGGGGGGGGGGCTGAAAATGTGAAAAACATTATATAAAATATAGATACTTCTCTTCAAACATAAAATAGGCAAAAAACGACAAAAATAGGCAATCGACTTTTTTTCTCATTTTCCGCCCACTAGCTATACAATCCTAATCATTTAAAGTTTGCCGACTTGAAATTACAAAATACTTCATAAACGTGAATAAGCAAAAACAAAAAACCAAGGACTTCGACTGAACTTTATTTTTCCGACTGCTTTCCGAGGTAGGAATGAGACACCCCTTACGCCCCGGCCCCCCCACTTCGGGACGGCCATGGTTTTCCCCCGAATAAACTCGGACGGGAGATTGTTTACCAGAGGCCTTCGAAAACGCGGAAATTAGAACTAGGTGATAAAATCGAGACAAATAATTATTTGAAAAACAACCACCGTCGATGCGTAAAATATGATTTGATGTCGTCATCGTATAGATAAGAAAATAAAATCAGACTGCGTTATCGCAAAAACAATAACAAAACAACGACTAAATGCCAAATCCTGGTGCACTCTTAATCTGACCGTAAATCATCCGTTTTCCCCGCTCAAACTCCTTATACTCCTGTACTTGCCCTTTCATAACGTCATTGGTGAAATTTGGTAACCCTTCCTTCATTAATGCCCATTTTGAGATCTTTCTATTTTGAATCATATTGTAGATCAATAAATATCATACACATCACTCTACTATTTTGTCTGCACTTCCCTACAATCTGTCTCACACAAAACATTGGCTCCATTGTTGACCTCCCGACCATAAACCCAAACTTGTTTCTCCCAATAAATATCTTACTTCTTATTCTCTTATCTATTACTTTTTCCCGAATCTTCATACTTTGACTCATAAGTTTTATCTATTATATTAAAGAATTCTGTCAGTCGCCTTATACCTAAGCTCCCTAATGCTTTTCCTACTTCTCCTGCTACACTTATCCGGTGACGCCACTTTCTTGATTTTAATTTTACCAACCGCACTCCACACTTCTTCTTCTCGTATTAAATCTAACATAACAAAATTTCATTCAACTTCATTTACTGCCTGTCTCAGAAATTAAACTATAACTATATAACTATAAATATGAAAAATGCATACAACGTTGTTGTTTATCACTGATAAGAATTTATTAACGGAGACAAATTAATATAAAAATAACTACCATCGATGCGTATAATACAATTTAATGTTGTCATTATATAGATAAAAAAAATACGATTGCATCATCACATCAACAAGTGAACTCTTGATATTTGCTTGCGTTTTTACCATCACACTGAACACTCTATGCATTCTGATTATGTATTCCATTCCACTACATTCCACAGTACGGGAACTGCTTTGTAAACAGGACTTATTATCACTGTACAGTGTACATTGTACATGAACTTTGCAAAGTTCCCCGAAGATCGTGTGAATTATATTGGATTATCGATAGAAAAACGGTTTAAGATAGTGTGGATGACCATCGGACTATGATACAGAGCCGTAAGTGGCAACAAAACTGACTCTAAAACCGTTTCCATGGGTGAAAAAGTATTACTAAGACAACGTCATTGTTCCAAATTCTAATTTTATCGACAAAAACCTTGAAATATGTAATAATCTGTCATATTGTCTATGTTTTTTATTATATGTTTTCTAATGTATTAAACAATTTTGATACCAAACACATTTTCTATACTTCTATAGGTACCTAGTAAAAATAATGTATTGCTGAGGTGTATTCGTGTGACAATATAATTTAATGTATTAATTGTTTGTAAATCATTTTAAAATTGAAATAAATATTGGTTTTTAGTGTTTTTACCATTATACGAACATTAACAGTACAAATTAAGATATTCATTCATATTTTGTGCTTGTTAGAGCAAAAATTATAATAAACATAAATGCTTAATAATAATAATAATAATAAGAAGAAGAAGAAGAATCAAGTCATAAGTGTTATAACATGCAGGATTATTCTAAAATTATTTATTGTACAAGTATACCTATAAATTGTAGTAAAGTAATTATATAATTATAGGTTATTTAGAAAGTACATGAATATAGTTTCGAAATTTCTGTTAACTATGACTTCTTTTTGTGCATAGTTTTTGTGTAATACAAAATTGTAAAAACTAGCACTTACTATACACATAATACCAAAGGTGGGCAAGTTAATGGAAAAAATTAACTTAGTTAAGTTAAGTTAAGTTAGCCTAAATGCCTTCAGGTAAAAGTTAAGAGTAAATTTTTTTTTTCATTTAACATTTATGTCTTAAATTTCAAGACTCTTTTTAAATTATTCATATATTTAAGAATAAAATTTCCACTATTTACATTTTTTAATATTAGGTACTAGTTACAAGTTTGAAGGTACTTACTACGATACGATTTCTTGTCGTTTACGTGTTCACTTAACTATAAATGATTATAAAAAATAACGATTAAAAGTTAAGTTGAGTCAATGATAATTTAATCTAGTTAAGTTAATGAGTTAATAAACAAATTAATTAACTAGTCGAGTTAAAAGTTAAACAAAAACTAACTTTTTAACTTGACTTTAACTTTTGAACTAGTTAATGCCCACCATTGCATAATACTATCAACACGCACACACAAACCACTCTATTCATTAAAACAAAAAAAGCGAACACCAGCCTAGAGATGTTTAACGTCCCATTGGTACATATAGCGTAGTGAAACTGTAGGTATGGTAGGTATACATAGCGTGTGTGATGTATATACCTTTTTCTGCTCGTAAATCAATTGAGGCGTTGAGCTTGACGCTAATCGTCATTTTCCCCCAAATAGGTATTGGGATCTAACATCGGGCTTTTTTTTTTTACATTTTACCTATTTATAGTCCGGTAGAATTATACTCGATCTTCGTCTATCGGAAATTTCAACCGCGTTGAATACCACTCACAGTGGATTTTATTACAACATATAGTCCATCTTCTCAGAGTACCGTTTAGTTAATACAAAGTAATATAACTTGATATTTATATTTTCGACGATTTGTAAATATATTATATATAAAAATACTTATAATTGTATTCACGATATTATAGTTTATTAGTTACAATAAATTATGCAGAACTACACTTACAGTATTAATTGAAGTACGACAACATTTTATGAATAAGAACCTCGTAAACGTGTCCTTATGTATTAGTCCATCGCGGGTTGAGGCACATTGTGACCGGAGGGTCGTCAGATTAAAAAACAAAAATGTTTTTTATTAACAACTAAGTACCTAAATGTTTTGTTCCGTAATACTAGTAGTACTTCATGAGTAATAAAGCGCCTTCATGAGTAATATATTATAAATATATATATATATGTGCATCAGTCATTTATCCATGTCAGTTAGAAAACAAATTCAAAATTACACGGTAATACAATGCAATAACTCTTTTTTTTTTTTATATAAAGATTTATATCCGTTCGGAGCGCAAGTACACCTTTTCCAACGTGGGATTTCGGTGAGTCAGTTAGGAGACCACTTTATAATACCTCATTTGGCATCCATTCTATCTTAATCCGTAGATATTATGACTATACTACATAAACTATTTTATTATATAATAATAGACTAAGTAGCCGTCCCAATTTTGGTGATTAATGATTTATAAATAAATACTCTTAAAATGTATCTGTATTTGTATTTAAATATTTTTACAAAATTAGTATCTGTATTTGATCTTGAATTCTCTTTAAGAGTGTGTGTTACAACATTGCATCTGACACAGATGATATATAGCAAAATCGGATCTAATATTTCAAACACTGTGTGTTTGTTCGTTGATTTTTGAATGTAATGACTAATTATTTTAAAAATCTATGAAAATAATCTATGTTTTGTTGAAATTATTTTCTTTATAAATTATATTTTAAGCAAAATATTTTAAACTTCTTTATGTATTTGTAACGGATTTTAAATTTAATTTATCGAAAAAGTAATATTTAACCAAAATATAAATTATATAATTATAATAGTTTTTTTATAATATAGATAATGTTTGTTAATATGAAACCCGCGATTTTTATATGTTCCATATTGTGTCAGACAAATACAACTAATGTGTGTATAGCGTCGTCTTGAACTATTTATTCTAACGTTATAAAATATAATTTTCAGTTTTTTTTATTACAAACTGAAAAATATGGATTATTTTAAATGGGGTTGTTTTGAATGGAGATAGTTTATACAAGAATATTTTTAGTGTAGGAAATAGAAACCAAATTTCAGCAAAGTTAATTTTTGGACAGTAATTTCAAGGAATATTTATAAACTTGAAAGAAATTTCAAAATAAAAATCAATAAAATTAGTAACAGCTAATTGGGAATGAATTAGTCAAGGATTTACTAAAATTTATTATTAAATTATATTGTTATCAGTTATCAGTTACCACAAATCATTATCACAGCAGTATCGAAAATACGAATATCATACAAATATTTGGTTTAAAAAGACACTTATCATACTTTTCATAATTTTTTTGAAGTATTTCAAAATATGATTGGCGATTCAGTTTTGAAATATTTCAAATTGCATAGTTCTATCCAACACTAATAGTGTTTAATGATTAAAATTATGCTTTCAGATTAAGGATTCATTTGAAAATTCATTACAATGGATCTGACAATAGCAAAGTAGCCCACAACAGAATTATGTGACGTGCAAAATTTCGACCTATATTATTAACATGGATTGAGTAACTAATTATATAGTTATATTCGTCATAATAGAACATCAACATATATAACGTTTTGTTAATAATTATTTATAATCAGAGTTCGGATGTTGAAACTCTATAAAACATTAAAATAAACACTTAAAACAAAAAAAAAACGTAATTAACATATAATCAAACTTTTATACATTACAGTTAGTTAAAAAATATGACAAATTATAATAAAAATATGACTAAAAATAACATTTCATTTCTTATCTGGATCATATCGATAAATTATACATTATAAGATAAAACGAAATATTAATAACGAAATGTGCGTGTATTAATTCGTCAGAATGAAACAAATGTATAGCTTGTGTAACTTCGTATTGGACAAATACGAATAAAGCAAGGAAAAGCCTATAAAATCCGAACTCTATACATAATGTTACCTAATTATTTCGTTTGTCTGAGTTACTACCTATATGTCATATCCTTTTAAAGCTAAAAATTCAAAACGTTTCTTGACGTAAGTATGAACGTCATAATATCGTATTCTTGTTGTTCGAAGAGGAATAGATTTTTCATTCGGAAAAAATGTTTGAAATGCGTTTAAAAAAAAAAAAAAAAAATTTATCACACGCCCAATCCATTGATGACAATGTACACATCATTTTAGTATTCGTGTAGTACTATGAGCCGTGCACGTAATACTTATGTTATAATATTATATAGTACATTAGGCATTCTGTTCGAAAATCTCTAGTTCCGTACAGCCCGGCTGTACCTATACTTACATATAAATATAATATTGTGTTCGGATTTAAACCCTTGCCCGGGATAGTCGCAACGAGACATAAAATTCAATATTATAAATCTTATTATTATACAATAAAACAAAACGAAAAGTAGAGTCCTTAATCAAATATTCATATAACATATATATATTATTCATTCGAATCCCTGATCGTTTTATTTGTATTTGATAGGAAAAAAAATACGACGATATTATTTATAGCTACGTCGTACGGTATATATTCATGTGTGTATAATGTAAAATATATATATATATATATATACACTTAGAGTGAACGATATAATACATCAATTTATATTTTCTTTCGTACACGATTATTTGAAACCCCCGAAATATATTTTTATTTTATTTTATTTTATTTTTTTTTGGTTTTTTACAATTTCATATTTTATACACTTCCATACAGAACAGTAAGTATTATACATTATGTGTAAAGTATGAATTAGAAAATTGTGTACCAACAACAATATTATATTACAATAAATATAATAACTATATAGGTACATTGTTATGTAATCTAACCTTAAATCTACACCTGAACCGAAATACTATACCGTTTCTGGACTTCGGTAACCATTTTTTTAAAACCAAATTGTCCAAAAAAAAAAAAAAATAAACACTTTTTTTTATCGGGACAAAACATTGTAATTCTAAGTTATAATAAAGAAAGTTTTAAGTATTGACGTGTCGTAAATATTTAATATTAATTTTTTACATTTAAGAACTTTGGCTATTACGTAGCTTTATTAAAAAAAATTGACCTAATATAATCTGTACATACCTGAAACAAACGTTTTTGAATAATTATTGTAGTAACTAATGTTATTACTGAAAATAAAATTTAACATAAAATCTTTGAAACCAATCAATTAACCTCCCCGTTACCCCCTCAAAAAAAAAAAAAAAAAAAAACACCCAATAAAATCAATAAGACCTGTTCATGCAAGCCCAGATTTGAAATAATGGTCAATAATATAAGTATATTATGTGAAAATCAACATACATATTTTCTATAATTTGAGTATAACCGCTACTACATAAAACAAAATGTTCGTGATATATAGAGAATATAGATAATTTTTCTTTTCTATATTTTATTTATAAATTAAAAAAATATAAGTCTCGTATTCAACTTTAAATTTGTATATAAACACTGTCATTGTAAACCAACGACTCAACCAGCAATTTTTTCGGTTTTGTAAAATGAAATAGTGTTTATACTCATTATTCATTGTACGTGACTTATTCGTGTAAACCAAAATTTAAACACGAGTTTTTATATGTGCAGTATAAAACTCTTTTTTAATAGGCTTGACGAATATCGTGTATCTACTAAATAAATATAACTAGAGTTTATGTTAATGACTTTTGAATGTTTTTTTTTCTTCCGAAATTTAGCACCGCTCCTAAAAAAATTAATTGATTCGTTGCATTCAGTATTTTATATAGGGTATATAATATTTTTCCAGCATTACGTGAACTTATTATAATCATTGAACTATTAATGCACATTATACATATTATTATCGTATTTATTAGTACATATTTTATAATATTCGACAATCTCTAATAACTGTTTTAGATATTTTTACGGTTTTTAGGTCTAAAACTCGTTTTTATAGTACATACAATATGTTTGATT
Source organism: Pemphigus obesinymphae (assembly GCA_025469235.1). Classification (NCBI taxonomy): domain Eukaryota; kingdom Metazoa; phylum Arthropoda; class Insecta; order Hemiptera; family Aphididae; genus Pemphigus; species Pemphigus obesinymphae. The sequence goes on along the minus strand of JAIPRL010004534.1, from coordinate 10,801 downwards.
CATTAAAATGTTATCTTTTATCATATTATCACGTGCGTATAAACTATAAAATCATATTTATTTAGTGCGAGTTTTTCGTAAAGCGGATGTATATTATATTATAACACATTTATATATTATATATACACACCTATACTACATATATGAAAATCACTTTCTAAAACGGTGAACATATGGTTCGATGAGATAACGTGTATACCGTGAGAATTTGCAATGAACAGTCCCGCAAGTGCTCCCAAGGGACACAATTTATTTCATCGTCACACATTGACGGCAGCCAGCAGTTACGTTAAAATATTAGCTTTTAAAACTGTTTTTCGAAGTGCTTATATTATATATAGATAGTTGGTAGTAATTCATTCGTCACACGCGACGCCATTGATCATTTTAAGTCCCAAATTCATGAAACAGACGGGCGAAAATCTCCGCCCGAGTATTCTTTTAAGGTTAGGGGGAGCATAAAAATCATAATGCAAGATTATCAGGAAAAAAAATTAATTAAAATGTAAAAAAAAAACAAGAATTGAGAACACTTTATGTTAATTTATATGTTTATTTATAGCGGTTTATAGTAAAAATAAAAAAAACTTTAAAATAGTGTTTAGTGGAAACCAATATCAGCAAAATCACGAAAAGATTTTATAATTTCGGTATTTTATAATTTTGTATTTCGACAGTTTTTAATTTTACGAAAAAATTCAATATGGAAAACGTTGGGAATATACGGATTATATTCCATAATTTTTACTTATGTTAAGAATCACTTGGTTGGATAAAAATGTATATCAAAATTCAAAATATTCATGTGTAAATAATAACTAAATTTTGCCGACAATTATTTTTAAAAGTATATTTTGGAATACGCATTAAAATATATTTCAAAATTATTTGGTCGGAAATTAAATATCGTTCATGACCGTTATTTTATATAAAATTAATTTAAAAAATAAAAAGACAGGGAAACTACATACATTGGGTAGGATGTTGGTCAATCGTCCTTTTGGTTCTCGGACATAATGATGCGTTATTATTAGTCTAGATTTAAAAGCAATGATAAATCATTCTATTACATTCTAAGAAGTGTAATTTTTAGTGAAATTGAAAAATGACCTCTCTAAAAAAACCAATCATATCATTAATTTGCTATCAAAAAGTCTATTTATGAAATATAATGTTGTCTAGTTGTCATATTCGGCGTCACTCGGTATTTTAATTTATATTTCCCTTTAAATCTATTATGAAAAAAATTTACCTATTAATGTTGTATTTTATTATTATTTTTGGTGTATGGTGTACGAGTACATTCACCGTATAGAAAAGAAATTTACCGAAAGAGCGTAGGGAAATTACTAGATAAATCGAAAAATTTCATGTTCAAAGTATCAACTAGAATTAATTTGGTATCGATAACATATAAATTCCAATACTCTTATTCGATTATATCTGATCGAAAAGTTATTCACCGAGGAATTTAAAATGAATAAATAAGTATCATTGTAAAATCAAAAGTTTACTCACACCGCCAAGAATCTAAAAGTTATCAAGTGAATTATTATACAATATGTAAAATAACAAAATTTAAAAATCACACCTTATTCAGAAATATTAAGGGGGGGGGGAGATGGATCTAACTGGAAAATGTCAATATTAGTCATTCGTTAATGTTCCAATGTACCGTCATAATGGCCGACCCCAAATAGTTGGGAGAGAAGGCGAAGGAGAAGAAGAAGATATGTATATTATATATTATTTATTCATATCATACTAAACGATTATTCTGTATCTATGAAATTTAAGAATATCAAGAATTCCTATGAAGAAATTAGTATCGTTTATAGGTCCTATATCAATAAAATATATGATGAAATATATTTCAACGATTTAAAATAGGTTTGCTCTTTCGTCTATTGGAATGGTTAAATTTCAATCAAAATGTCAACAAAGAAAACTACTATAGTTATTAGATAGTTGAAAGTTGTAAATGATTTAACTGAGAGAAGTATACGGCAAATTCAATATTTTAATGAAAATGTGTAACATTTTTACAGAGATAAATTTTAGAAAAAATTTTTATTACAAGATATAGCTATCTTTTTAATTTATCATTATCACTTATCGAAGATCCTACATCGATTTATTAATATTAATATTTATCTTTCTCTCAGAATATCGTGAATTACAGATTTAAATACCTCTATCGATTTTCAAAATTCATTCAACATTTAGTTTAAAGGTATTTATAATTATAATATTATTATTTGATTAAAATTCAATTTATAGAATAGAATAACGTATTATTATTTATAATTATTATAAAATATCAATATTTTTATGGTTTTTTCTTGACGAAAAATTTCAAATAAACATTTTCATTGAAAATATACAGTAAAACAATAATATTTATATATAATAATTATGTATCTATAAAATTTTAGAAAATAATAGCGAAAATCTAAGAACCGAACAATTTTCATACGCATTGATATCTTTTTCTTGAATTCGCAAAAAACTAGGGTTAACTTAATGGAAAAGTGTAAAGAAACATTTTTTTATGAAAAGTGTTTATAATACAAAAATGATTCTGTATTTTTTTTTTTTTTTTTTGTTATTTGAAAATTAAAGCCAGTACATGCCAAAAATTAAATTTCACACTTTTTCAAAAAACTTTGAGCTTAAAGCACATAATTTAAATACATCTGATCGAACTCAGAATTTACAGATATTATTTTCATGAAATAAATGTCTGGCCGGCAACCCCCTCCCGCCAAAAAATTTACAACTTCGAAAATAATGATACGTTGAAAAACAGCCCTTTGAAATGTTACAATTGACTTGTCTCAAAGCTAGCACTCGGGGGAAAAAAAAAAGCGAAATAACGGCCTTGCCCTCATTTTAAAGTTTTGTTAAAAGCACTATTGTGGTTAGTTAAAGTACCTAATGTATGCGTAAATATCATATTGCGGTATACAAATAAATAATAAATAAACGGACAACCGACCAATCGTAAATCTACCAAATAGCCCACGAAAGTCGGTCATCAAGTCCGATGACGGCGTGCGCATTCCTCGAATGAAATATCATACGTGATCGTATAATATCATATCTAATAACGATTTTATAGTTTCCTTTTTTGCCTCAAAGTGATTTATAACGCATACCGTTTCGGGCCGAATAAAAGTCCGTTTATCACCACTATTAGAATAATTAATAATACCAAAAATTACCTTCCATTCGATGTTTAAAAGCGATAGATATTGTACGGGTAAATACGATTTCTCACGTGCGGATAATACGCATAACATATTTTCGCAACCATCCAATCCTGCAGTGTGCATTATGCCAAAGACAATATTATGTTATATAGTCAACCGATACGTTTTTGAACCGTTTGGAAACCACATGGAAAATCCAAACTCAAAGTTTTCCAACAAAAGAATTTTAATATTGACGACAATTTATTAGACCATTAATAGTATAATAAAAACAAAAATACAAATAGATTTTCAAATCTCTATAGTCCATATTATACGATCGCCATATTATAATCGTCCTGTAACCGCACCATGTCGGTGTATTTATTATTTATTTTCCACAATTTACGCAAAAGGGATTTCACGTTTTAACCGCTAATACCGCGTATAATATAACGACAGCGTGAATATAGATTTAAAAACATTTAAAGCGTACAGAGAATACCTACGTAAAAAAAAAAACAATTATCTACTTAAAAACATTCGGAGTTAATGAAGTCATCACTTTCCATGTATATACACGTACGTATTGGTGTTGATTTTCTTTTTTAAGAACAAAAAAAATGTTAATCAATTTTTATGTTCTTTATGAGCTTTTGAATCATAGGAGTTTGCGTCCGTGAAATTGGTAGTGCAAATAGTAATAATTCTAATAAAAAAAGATATAAAAGATATTCCATTTTTTATTTTATCGCGACATTTTCATAAAAAATCGACTACCATTAAAATAGTGTCCACAAATTGTGCGATAATGTAATCTTCGACTTGTTGGTCGTTTTTGGAAAAGTTCCCAAATTTTTTTACGATTTTTATAGTCTATAATAAAATACGTCAATCGGAAATTAAACACTGGATTCCGTATATTTTTATTATTTAAATTGTTTGACAGTTTTAGTGAGAAAAAATTTATGGAATCGAGTAGTAAGAATTTACAATAGTGACAGGTTTCAAAAGAATCGTAAAAAATCACAGATCAAGGACCTTTCGAACAATATCCTATGCTTTTGTTAGAGTAGTCTCATTAGAAACTTTTTCGGTTGGTTTTTTTTTACTTCAGTAAGATAATATATTATATAACATTATTATATATTATATATATATATATATATGTATATTTTTAAAATATTATAAAGGAATGTTAGAATAATAAATTATTGCAAGTAATCTGGTTTGTTGTTGATGCTTAATTTCAGGATACGAAATTTTCAAAACTTAATGTACTTATACAATATTATGTCCCACAGAATAAATAAAAGTTGACGTATAATAATAAACACTTTCCAAAATTCAACCGGAATTATTTTAAATATTCTATTCATGACAAACTATACTTAAAATGATAAAAACACGTATTTAACGACAAATTGATTTAAAATAAATTGTATTGGTCCATAAACATTAAAAATACAATTTAATTAATATTGTAACTCATAAAACTCACCATTCAGACGGATTTCCTTGATATATAATGCGCTTGTCGACTTTCAAACATAAAAACGTATATAATATAATTATATACGTTTTTATCAGCTATTGATAAAATTTTCCTTTTTTTCATATTCGTTATTTTGGAAATTTCAATTATAAATTAAATTATAAAATTTATTATACGACCACGTTTGTTTAGTCTGAAATCATTCGTTTGATCAGTGTTTATTATTTTTAACTGTGTTTAGCATAATATTTAGGGTAGGCATTACACGAGTAGGTGGCATCTACAAACTTGACGTTCATATTTCGAAAACTACATCCCGTCCCCGCAAAAGCACGCGTAGTTTGAAAAAAAAAATGTACCTATATATATACAATAATATCGCGTGTTTCCGGTAATTCCCAACTAACCATATCGTTGCCCGGAATTGCCCAGTCCTAACCGAGAGATCAAAGTAGAAAACGTACACACATTTTATGACGTCGAAACGTGTTTATTTATTACAGTGATATTATTATATACTTCGTTCATATTACTTCGATAAATGATACCAATAGAAAATACGGGAAATTTTATTTATACGCTTAAGACGAGATCGCACGACGTATCATTGCGAACGGTACGAATCGCTAATTAAAAAAACGGAAACGGGCGGCACGGCTTAAGGGGAGGGGAGAGGTTATAATATCCTCTCCCTCGTCGTCTTCCAATAGAGTGTGCCGATCGCGCGTTTACTTCTCCGCTGTTACCTATTACTTGTACAAAGTCTGCAAATGACATCCTTTGTAATGGTTTCAATTTCATACACAAAATGTAACAGCCCTTTGTGGGCTTTGTAATCAGTTTTCGAAATCATTTATTTTAAACCAACAGATGTTTGATAGGTTTTCCGCCGAATGCGAAACGATTTACGGAAACCGTACAGACAAAACGGTATCAGTATCACAAACAGGACCGCCGTGCTCGTATTATCGACCATAATAATAATAATATACACGGTAATATTAATATCGATTGATTTCGTTTTACACCCGAGGAAAACTGTACATTACCATAATAATATTACGAGTTTTGCCTCGTGATAACAGTGCGTATTTTATAATAGATGCACGCCCGTTGTGGTAATATAATATTTTAATAATACTCTATATGCGAAATTATTGTCTTATTGTTTATAATTTATAATCGTTTAATTATTAAATATTAAGCTGGTATTATTATTATTATATATTTTTTGTTGTAATTACGCCGGGATCGATGTTGCCAGCCATTACCGCGGAAGCATTCACTCGAGCTGTGTTCGAAACGGAGGTGAAAACATTCGCCCGAATGGCCGGATCGTATATTCACTTCAGGCTCTTGACGCTGCAATATATACCACAAACTCGGCGGAATTTTACAAGACGAGGCAAAAGAAACTTCCCGAATTTCGGGAGTAAATAAAAAAAAAGTTCATACAAGTTGTCCAAAATTTGTATTATAAAAACAAAGTACATAATATTATATCATTATTATCGTTCGTGGTTTTTAGCCATATCTTTTATCGTGTCACGTATGTTAAAGAATTTACTTGGGTTATATCTGGTTATAAATATCGATAGACGAAAATAAAACTCTTAACTACGGATGAAAAACGAATAGTAAATCGCTTTAAAGATTTATCCGAAAAGTACTCAACAGACCACTTTTCAGCGCTGAAAATCGTGAAATAGAATATACAACGGGGCACAGCGGACAGTTCTACTTTTTACTCTTTCTGGATTTGACGGCACCGCCGAAGCGATAATTCGCTCCAACCGTATTTCGGCGGCTTTATCCGAATTGAGTGCGAAAAAAAAGAGCGATGTTGGTTAACCAAATTGCGTGGGCGTATTTTTCGTGACGGGTTCGAATTGTACGCGTAAAAGTTTGAAAAGACGACCGGTTAAGTCCGGTAGTAATAATATGGGTTTTCTCCGAGAAATGGGATTAGTCGAAATACATTCAAAAACATTCGAAATGTATTATCTCCGACTGATAACGACCGATCGTAATAAAGTAAATGAAAGCCGTAAATAAAGTCGACTATATTATACGCTGGAAAATATCGAAACTTATGATTTTTTTTACGTGATTTTGACAACTTTTTATTTAAATAAGAATGCGTAAAAATATAAACTGAAAACAAAAATATGCACTTAAATTGTACAAATATGCATCCGCATATCCGCATAATATTAAAAGAATCCAGAAAATATATATTAAATATTAACTGCAATTTAAGCGTTCTAAAATTAATTGTATAACAAATAATCTAATTGAACTCTGGCTTTTAGTTCTGGGAAAATAATATTGAAAAACATAACTTAGATTTTTTATTTATATAGGTACCAATCGTATAAAGTATCCTGTAGTCAAAACTTTAATTTTCTAATTTTCCATCTTTTTTCAACCCAACTTAAGGCTTTTGGTCTGGGAAAAAATTTCAATATGTCGAAAAACTCTAAAGAAAACTTAAAAATAATATAATAATATGATATTGTGTTAATATATAATCACAGACTGTTATTGTGACGTTTACTAATAATTATATTCGTTCACGTGCATGTTTAATATAATTAAACTGATTTGTATATATGTTTAATCTAACGTGTCATTTATGTATTATATATGTTTAATGGACGTGTTAAATAAATGTTAACAAAATTTAACCAATAATCAGCGCGTTCATTATTTCTACGAGACAGCGGTTAAAAACCAAAATCTACCCCGCTTCAAATACCACATAGTAAAACTGGAACCCCCACATGAATAAATTGAAAGCACAGTGGACAGCCTTACAAATAATTAAGGAGTAGGCAAAGATAGCGTAGTATCAGAACTATTAAAAAAGGACGGGATATCACTAAGGAGAAGTTAATGGAAATGACTAGAGTTATTTGGTAAACAGAGAATATCCCGGAAGAATAGAATACCGCTAAAATTTGCGCAACATTTAATAGAGAAACCCAACAGAAGCAAAGAATTATACAGAAGAGTCTCTCTATTAGACATAATATCCTGTAAAGTTTCCATAACGATACTTTTAGAAAAAATACATATGCAAAGGACATTATCGGAAGTTATCAATGTGACTTTAGAAAGGGCAAAGCAACCACCGACTACATCATCGTTTTAAGACAAGTGAAAAAAAATTAAATATAAATTTGAAATAGATTTACATTTAGTATTTATGGATTACATATTTGTAATGATAGCATATGATAGCATATAAATTGAAATGAGCTTTGGAAAAAATTAGAAATACTTGGAGTACCGAAGATGTATGCAAATTTAATATAAATGTGTAATAAAAAGAATAAGTAAGCCGAAGACGAAGAAGAACATATATACATAAAATATAGTTTTATTTTCTATACATTTTAAGAATCATTTTACTTAAACTATGGCCTTTCTAATTAATATACATTTGCAGACATTTTATGTCCTCCAGTTTTTTTTTTTATAATTTTTGCTATCATTATAAGTACTAATAATAATTATACAAGGGATTTTTAATCGAATAACAACGACCTGAAATCTTTCAAGATTTTCTCTTAAAGATTTTTCTTATAAATGAAAAAATACAAGATGATGAGATCCGATTAATATGTCATCATTGGTTCATGCGGAAAGCACGAAAATGTATATTGGTAATACAAAGAACGCCACTTGTGATATAATTTTATTAATCAGTTGAGAATATAAGAATGTGTACTTTAATTCATTAAACATCATTTTGGATTAGTAATTTATCTCCTAAATTTTATTATTGACTTCTTAAATCAGAATGATATTTTTGCCACACGCTGTATAATACAAAAATCTAAACGGAAATTCTCTACTTATCCAACACCCTGTATAGAATAAGGCGTTTCTCTTTTTGGCGCACAAACTTCGGGAATGGCCTAATATTAGTTAATGCAATCGAAAATCTCTTTGGCGTTTTACAAATTCAGAATAATATACTTAGGATATTTACATAGCTATTTTATTTAGTTTATAATATCACAAGATACAGTAACTTGATATGTCAGACGATCTCAAAAATCGAAAATCTTATATTAAAATAAGGATTTAAGGGAACGACTAATGTTATGGAAACATCTTTTTTTTTTTTGATTAAAATAACGTTCATAAGAGAATGTTATCTTATAAAATAAATACCTATTACATTATTAGTTATGAGATTATAAAACACGGTAATTTCGTTTTATACTGTAGAAACTAAAGATATATTTTTATTAATATATTAAGATAATATACGTAAGAAATGTATACAGTACAATAATTTTCTAATAGGTATTACAATATTCTAGTTATTGATAGTTTTGTTAGTTTTTTAAATTATTTTATTAGATAATATTTCCTTATATCAACATTTTAGTAAAAAATAGATGTTTCGAAAACATTTTTCGGTTCCTAAAGCCTTTATTTCGATATGTCACACGACTTTTAAGGTTCTTAAAAGTTTCTTATACTCGGGCGGCACGTTGGCATCTAAAAATCACCAAAAAAAAAAAAAAAACGTAGGACATATCAAATTAGGAGTTTCAGGTGCCCGGTAAATCTCGTAGTGCATTATATTTTTTTTGCAATAAATTATCACTAAACGAAATGGTAACAGCTAGCAAGTTGTTACCCTCGAAAGTTCTGAATTCGTAAAACGTAAAATCGGTATTCGATTGCAAACACTGACTTGAGTTCAGACTCAAAGTTGTTTTTTTTAAGGAAGAGGGGAGAAACACAATGTAGTTCAGACATGTAAAATGTAAAGTATCATCTGGGCCACAAAAATTGAATAAATTACTATTCAGTCCACAATCGAAGAAAAATATTTTATATACATTTTTTTAAATGATATTCTGGGCCACATATTATTAAATTATTTTCAAGTATTTTTAATTAGTTATTACATTTTATTCAAACTCCAAAATACAATGAAAATATATTTATTAGACGAGTCTAATTTAAATAACAAATAAAAAAATTCTTCTTAATGTTTGCGATGTTTGACAGTGTTTTTCTACTATTAACTTTTTTGTTTCTGGAGAAATTTTGTTGGACGAAGCAACATTTAACACAGAAATATATAATATATACCTTTTTTTTTTTTTTTTATTGCTTTTTATTTTTACCTAATTTTCCATCGATCCTGGTAACTACGGCCGCAATAAAAAGTCAAGGGCCACATGTGGCTAGCGGGCCGCGTGTTTCACATACCTGCAGTGTAGTTATAAAAGCACTAAATCTTTTGGAACCGATTATTTTGGGTTTTTATTTTTGAAAATAACACAGGTTATTTTCTGAACGACATGAAATCCATAAATATATATGCACGTACGTAAATATCGTGCACAGATACACACAGCTATATATATATATACAGGGTTGGGAAGTATTACAGATACATCATACATGTATCTTTGATACTTATCAAAGATACAACTATTTCATGTACCTAGTATCATGTACCTTGTATGTAGATACATTTTTTACAGTATTATGTATCTATTTATGCGAAAAGATACAAGATATTACATTAACTGATAAAAAAACATAATTATGACGTAGTCGGTAATCGCATTTTTAATTTTTTTTCTTCCTATCATATTTTATAAATAAAACAATTGTTTTGATATTTGTTGTAGATTGTTGATATTGACGCCGATTCGCGATTTTTCAATCCTGTCGATTTTCACGTTTGAATTTCATTATACCGCTACGTCACGCGAAATGATGAAAAATATTCAATATAATTTTATAATCGAATATAAAACAAGCCTAAGCACTACTTATGGCTAAAATACTACAAGATTTTATAATTGAAAACAATACCTATTTTTATCGTTTTACAATATTTAAAATATGAATTATTTTTATGTACAATAGGTAATGTCCTGAATAAAATCTCCTATATAAAATTTCGATAACTATATATGTACATAGCTTTAACGTCACATAATGTGTCATATCTTCTTCTTCTCCTTCGCCTTCTCTCCCAACTATTTGGGGTCGGCCACCCTGGTCCTACACTTCCACTTAACTCTATCTCCCGCATCTTTTTCACTTACTCCCACCTTCCTCATATCACTCGCCA
>JAIPRL010004533.1:0-37375 GCA_025469235.1 Pemphigus obesinymphae | reverse complement strand
AGTAGTTATGTCTAAAACTCATTTCATTCAAGTTCACATAATATAAATTTAATAAGATCTCTTTTATGTGTAATTGTTTTAAACTAAATAAATTATATTCAATATAAAGATCATTTGTACAAGTACGGCAAGGTTTTTTTTGGATTATTCTTAATAGAGTATTTATAGTTGTTTTAAGCATTTTTAGATGATAGTTATAAGCACCGCCCCAGGCAGAAATCCCATATGAGTATACAGATTGTGCAAGAGCACAAAAAACCATTCTCAAAGTATTTGGTAATAAGAAACTACTTAGAGTTTTGAATTTACCAAACATACATCTAATTTTTTTAATAGTATTTTCAATATGAATATCCCATTTTAGAAATTTATCTATTGTTATTCCTAAATACTTTACAGCATGCGTTGAATTAATACTAGTACAATTACAATTAACATTTGAATTATCAAACATATTTAGACAGTTACAATTATTATTATGAACTTTAATCAATTTATCAATTTCAAAACTTTTGGCTTTTGAAATAGAAATAGGTACACAACATGTTTTTGTATAATTTATCTCAAGCGAGTTTTTGATAAACCAATTATTAATTTGACCCATTATTTGACTAGCTTTATTTATGAATTTAGATTTTTCATTATCAGAAATTATGATAGTGGTATCATCTGCAAAACAGAAAATGGAACCATCACAATCTAAATTAATTAAGTCATTAATGTAAATAATAAAGAGTAATGGGCCCAAAACTGTTCCTTGAGGAACATCAAATTTGGGGGTTTTATTATCACTAATAATATCATTAACCACTACTCTTTGATAGCGATTTGTTAAAAAACTTTTAATAAGATTATTAGCTATACCATTTATACCATATTTATCTAATTTATTTAACAGAATGTTATGATCAACACAGTCGAACGCTTTTTTTACATCAAGAAAAATTCCAAGAACATAATTACCTTTATCTAATTTTTCGTAAATGCAACTAATTAAGGTTTGTAGTGCTTTAGAAGTTCCTTTATTATTACGAAATCCAAACTGTCTATCAGAAAAAATTGACGATTTCTCAAGGAATTCATACAATCTAGTTTTAATACACTTTTCTAAAATTTTTGAAAGAGTATAAGTTAACGAAATTGGACGATAATTTGAGCAAAGATTATCACCTTGCTTAAAAAGTGGAATTACAAGAGTCTGTTTAAATATCTCCGGAAAACATCCTGTTGAAAGTGAAAGGTTAAGTATGTATTCTAATGGAACCAGAATTAACTCAGAAATATTTTTAAGCACAAAATTATTAAGCCCACAATTATAATAAGAGGAGACTTCTTTACAGTTTCGATTATAATTTTTTATTTCATCTTTGGATATTTTATTTAAAAAAATAGAATATGGGTTTGAACAAATTTTAGAATTAAAAGTGTTAGGATTATTATTGATTTTAATTTTATTCGCAATATTTTCTCCAACTGTTACAAAATAATTATTAAATTCATTTGCAATAATATTATTATCTGTCAATTTTTCATTTTGATCATTTATTATATATTGAATATCTAACTTCTTTTTTTTATTTTCTTGGTTTAGAGATTCATTTATAATTTTCCAAATAGTCTTTGTATCACCACCACATTTAATTACTTTGTTATAGAAGTAAATATCTTTCGCATATTAAATTAATCTAGTTAATATATTTCTATATACAATACATTTATGCTTAAGATTCATGTTGAAAGGCTGTAATTTTAATTTATTAAACATCTTATCCCTATTACGAATTGAATTAACAAGACCTGCAGTAATCGAATTTTTAATTTTTTTTTTACGGTTTGATAAAAAAATAGGTTTAGTATAATTAGAAAGTTTAATTGAAGTATCTAAAATTTCAAAGAAAACATTTACAGCAATATTAACATTATTTGAATTTAAAACCTCAGACCAGGTTTCATTATTTAAAATTGTTTTAAGCTTATTAATATTAGTATATTCATTTGATTTAATATTAATATCATAATATTTACCCACTGCAGTTATTTTAAATTGTAACACAGTACAATAATGATCAGTAATATTATTTTGGCATACATATACCCTTTAACATTTTGTAATTTATTAACGTTGTTTAAAAAAATATGGTCAATACACGGAAAAGACTGTGACACTACGGCTACTGACGCCACTGGTTTAGCTGGGTCGCCAACCTATGACCCGTAAAACACCGTACTGGCGAAGGAGATCATAGGATTTTGAGAATAGGTGGTTTAGTACGCAAAGAAAAACGTACTTTTTTAAATATACAGAATAAAATGTTTTTATATTTTTTCTAAGAAATTTTGTGGCCGAGAAAGCCTGCGGCATAAAACTCGGACCGAAATAAGAATAATTCATATTATTGCAATAAAGCCTAAATATTACATATAAGAAGAAACCTCATGAGAGGGGCCGTCGATCCACCATTGGAGTCGATCGGACAATCACACCCACTGATACCGGCCAAGGTATATATACTTATAAAATATTAAAAAAATATTACCCGACGTGCAGGCTGTGCCATATGCGTCGTTCTTGCCGGCGGCGACGCTCACCGCGGGAGGGACTTTCGGCCACTACTCCATCTTTACGTAATATATGATACGTTGGAAAAAATAAATGGACACACAATGAATAAAAACTCCTGCTGTCGATGGAGGTGTTCGCTCGAGCCGGTGGATAGGAAGAAGAGAAAAACAATGGAATCGAGCGCACGCAATCGCATAATCGCGGGAAGCCATAAAAAGATGAATGAAGAGAGGGGAAGACATATTGGCCAGCATATTATACAAACATAAATATACAAAATAATTTACAATTAAACATTGTCGCCGAGTTCGAACGGTTAGGTTCAGGGTGGTGGTTATACGTACGTATTAAACACCGTACCGAACCGGTCGACGACAACGATGGTGTGGGGTGCCGGTAGGTATACATGGGCGCGCGACGTTTCTGACGAGGCCTAAATGCGTTACGTTACAACACTTACCTATTTATATTATTTCTGGTCATTTCATTTATACACGATTTGAAGTCATAAAAACTTAAAATATTTTTGATATTTAACGGAATTAATATTTACATTTAGTAAGTTTAATATTTATGTCTCCACAGATAATATGAGTGTTATGGCCAATATTAACTTGCTAAAAAAATCTTCAAGGCCGTTTAAAAAATGTGATATTAATAAGCTCGGAGATCGATATATACAAGTCAAATTTAACATAGAATCATTATAACATACATTTGAAAAAATAGAACTACAATAATCAATAACTCCTATTTTAACATGATTAACTTGTATTGAATTTCTAATAAATACTGAAATACCATCCGATTTATTTAATTGTCTATAAAAATTATAGTTAGTATAACCGTCAATATCAAATTTTAATGAATCAGCTTCTAACCAAGTTTCATATAAACAAATAATATCAAAAGTAAAAATCACATGTCGTTAAGAACAAAATTAATTCATCAAAGTGTTTAGAGATACTACGGATATTTAAATTTAAAATTAAACAATCATTGAGAGAATATACAATATCATTTATGTTAGTATTATTTTTAGTAAAATGTGTTAAATTATTATCTACATCTAAAAATTTAAAATCAAAATTTTGAAAGCTATCTATAGAAGATAAATTTTAAATATAATATAAGTGATATTAAACAAAAGCGGATGACGAATTTTTAAAAATTCACTTTAAAACAGTTGTTCCACAATTCAGGTATCTTTTTTTCTTTATCTATAAGTTGTAAAGTTTCAAAGTTACTAACTTTAAGGACTTGTCCGCCATCTTGTTTTCGCATAAATATACCGCTCATATTTGCCCAAGTATATTTTTTTGCGATTTCCTTAGATAACCAAAGTAGCTTTTTATTATGTTGAGTTAATTGATCATTTATAAATATTTTGTTATTGGAGAAATTTGTATGGATTTCATTAGCTAATAATGGATTATTTTCTTTACATCTTAGTTTGGTATTACTAAGAAATTAATCTTTAATAATCTTTGAATTTAATCGTACATATATTTTACCATCATTGTTCTTGTATTCTTTTCCTCTAAATGCATTAATTATATCACCATTTTGAACGTTACATTTTAAAACCTGAGCTACTGTTTTAACAATTTCACTTATATTTTCTTTGTTCGTCTTTGGGATACCAGAAATTTCAACATTATTAGAAAGCAACAATTGTTCATTGTTGTTAACTAAGGACTTTAGAAAAATGACTTCTTTTTCCAAATTATTACATTTATTTTCATAGTTGAGTATTTTATTTTCCATGTCAGAAATCTTCTTTATTGCTGATTCTAATTTAACATTAAATCATCAATTGAGTATGAGCAGAAACTTATAGATGTTTCGATTATTTTATATTATTTGAAAGTAATACAATTTTATTTAAGACGTTATTAAAATCCAATTTAACCGAATCAAGATTGTAATTTTCATTATTTATTTTGTTTAGATCGATGTCCAATTTTTTTGGTGCTGAAATATTCTTCAATTTCATAGTACAATTCTCACACTGCCAGTAATCTTTAACATTTTTAAAATTGGTTATAGTTTTTGGATTTGTACACGAAGGGTGATATTTATTGTCACATGTATTACATATCGCACTTTTAGTTGGGGAAATAATCTGATTACACGTTCCACACGGCATAACTATTTATATAATTAACTGATTAGTAATGATATTGCAAACAAAAACACACTGTATACCCGAATTTTATGATAAACCACGCACAAAAACGACCGATCGCAACGAATGCTAGATTTTAACTGTATTTAAAACTTTTTTTAAACTGTATTTTTGTACTGGACTTTTTATCGCCGGACTTTTTGTCGTCGGACTTTTTGTTCATACATTCATATATATTACTATTTTTTATAAGAGTATTGAATTTTTAAGTTTTTAATTTTAAATATATTTTATAATAATATAGGATCATATATAAATTTCCACTCTTGTACTTTACCCATTATCTGCAGATTGTATTAGCAACTAAGCAACCGAATAAATATTTTATATATTCTACAAACACAGCTATATACTTTTATGTTGAAATTTTTTATTGTATCGAGGAAATAATTGGACCGGGAAACCAAGGGATTTTTAAGACAATTCGATCGTCAAAGTTTTGACAAAAATTCTTGTTCTACACGGTACTTACGATAATGTCACAAGTAAATGAGTGTCTAGAAAAAGCATACGAAGTACATAGAAATAAAATTAATATTTTTTTTTAATAACGACAATAGAATGATTTTGCAACACTCGAAAATTATGTTTCTCGTCTACCTATATTATGTACGGAAAAGGGTAAACAATTGAAAATGTGACCCAATTGTTGTATAACAAAAACAAAATTAGTTGCAAAATCATCCAGATGTTAATAAATAATAAAGAAACATATCATATTTATATTACAATATATGTAGTGTTCGAAGATAAACGCCGTTCCGAAAAGCTGTGTGCACCAAACGTCATGCAAATGCAGTGGTTGCAAATGTAAAAAGTCTACAGCTTGTCGAAATTTAAAGGTGATTAACAATAATAATATGTTATTATCAAATCGATATTCACAATAATAATAATTTAAAAATGAGTCAATTCGTCTGTATCTATAATATATTGTATGAACATAACAATCGCATGTTACGGTATAATTTATAAAGTTGTTTGTATATGTATATGCAAATAGGTACCTATATAAATGCACTTTGAATAAAAGTATACTTATACACAATAGAAACATTTTAAATTTTAGGCCAACAGCTTATTTTATTTATTTTATGATAAGTGCCTATTATAAGCCAGCTGTAGTAATTTTATCGGAAACGGTGGCTGATTGTATGTAATTTCTTTCATTTTTTTTTTGAAAAATGGTCATCATTTCTCAGCAGAAGGTAGGCAAAAAAAAAAATAAGTAATGACGGAAAAAAGTAGAATTTTATATATTTTAAATCATTTGGAAATATCTAAATAGCCTCCTCCACACCACATGATTCTAATGATTCATTAAAAAGGTAATTTCTTATGCTTTTAAAAAACATCCTTGTGCATATGTGAGTCGTAAATGATTATTAGTATTGGTAATCTGTATCAAGACATTTCCACTCACTCGTATTCTGGCCCACAATAATATTGTCGTATGCCACTGCAAAGTGTAAATCGAATAACGAAACTCATTTATTTTGGAGTTTGTATTTTATGAATATTAAATGATTATCGTGAAAGTACAATTATTATTGTCAATCTCTACTTTATTAATCTTCTTATATATAAAACGCTAACTCCGAAAACCATTTTTTCCGTGAAAAAACAGTAACATTTATTATTTAATTCTACGTCCATTTTCGCTACCGCTCGACACCTATTTATTTACCGTTACAATTTTCAAACTATTCTCCGGTCATTTTGAGATTTTTACGCCTTTTGTTTGTATGTGTTTTCCCCTTTTCTTTGAGCTTTCGACACCGAGATGAAAAAAATATGATTCCCAACTCGCCGATTTCCGTTATCATTCGACGTTTTCCTGCGTCATCGTATTATCACCCCGAACTTCCGAAATCAACTTTAGCGACCTTTGTAGGTCTTTTTCGACTTGGATTCTCGTTTTCCAAATGTTTTAACGCTCGACTGAATGTTTTGTTGTTTACCGAATGTCTCCGACCGACCAGGACGTTAGTTTCGAATATGCGTATATATTATCTGTTGATATATATATATTAAAATTTTGATATCGTTTGGTAAAGCAAAATTGATTTTCTGTGTTATTTTATGAGTTTGAATTTTATTTAATTTGCATATTTTTTTAGAATGCCTTAAATGATACTTTTCAAGTTACAAACGTGTTTCATACACATATTATATTATAATTTCTAATTGTGCATTATTTTGCATTATTCATGAATTTGTAAGCAAATATATTAGGTATTAGAGAATTTTTTAAAAAACAATCATTAGATTATTTTTATTTTAAAATAAAATAGAAAATAAAATAATTAATAAATTAACAATATATATTTGTTAAAAGTACTTGGTTAGTGATTTCAATTTAAACATCGTTTTATTGTCAAATTAACAAATCCTTGAAAATTTATTAAAACAATTTTATTAGTTCAAACGAAATATGATTAAATTAACAAAATTATTGTTAAATTGATCAATTTATTTTTATTATAAATTAATCATATGAGTTCGTTAATTTTACCAGCTTTTTTTCTTTCTGTGTAGTTCCGCCCCTGGATTTACAGCAAGTTGATCAATAATATTAATATATAAAATATTATACAGATAATATTAATTAGGTATATTAATACTTTAAATATTAAATACTTTACATTAATATTATTATATATTAATGATAAAGTAATTTTTTTCAGAATGGATATAAGTACGTGCAGCCATGTCGACCGGCTTCGTACAAACCGCCTGTGGTAAGTATGGACTATCCTATTTTAATGTTTTATACTACCTACCTACCTACGCATAATATTAATTGGGATTCACCCATAGCTATACAGGACTACATTTTATTAGGACCCCAAATTTTACCAGAGATATAATTTATTTTTATACTAAAAAACATCGGTTAGGTGCCCATAAAATATATACTCTTATAGTTACAACACATAAGTTATTGTTTCATGGCAAAAGCAAAGAACATTTCGTACCTATCTGTATATATATTATCATTTTTAGGATAGGGTAGAGTGACCATATTAAGAAAATTAAAAAACAGGTTATTGAGAAAAGGTTATTATTGACAAAAATTTCTCCCAAAAATCAAGAAATCGCATTAAAAAAAATAAGCAAAAATATGTAATTTTTCTATAAATTATAAATTGGAATTAGCCATCAAAAACGGGACAATAAACATCCCGTTGGATGTTTGACAGAACAACGGAACAATGTTGAAATTTAGGTTGTGTATTTTTGATCAACATTACTGTAACCAAAACAAATTTCGTAATTTTCATTATTTATTGTTGAAGAAAATTATACTACTTTTATTTAAAACCTCAATTTATATAAATTACATTTTTATAAAAACAGACAATGTTTGAGAGCAACGCACCTTTCATAGACGATACAGTGTACAGTTGTTCGTTTCATGCGTATGACGTTACCAAAAATCGACAACAACCCGTTGTCCATAAAGACCACATGGTTACGGCCGGTGAATTTCAAGACAAAACAGTGCACATGGTCAGTATTTATCCGGGTTTTTGAAATAAAAATTCTGTACCCGAAATGTAGTATTATACACTGTGGAAACGCTAATTAAAAACACTCAATATCCTTATACAGAGCTATACAATTTGATTTTTTTTCAGTTAGATGTTATATTTAGTAATACACATTTCCATGCACTCAACATTTTTAATGTTGATTAGATATGTGTATGCGCATGTGCAATTAAACTTTTTTTTCTTAAATGGCAAACCTCCCTTCATTTTGAGTATACCAATTTTTTTTTTTTTTTTTTTGATTAATTTTAACAGTCAAACCATTTTTTTAAGTTCCAAAATTAACTAAGATATAAGAGTTATTCGATACCTATTGAATATGTTCAATCTATTGACTTAATACTATTTTTCACAATACTTACTGAAATTTTAATAAGAATTTAAATAACTTGGGTTTTATTATTTTCTACCATTTATTGAATTTTAATATGGAAGCATCCAAATACTTAGATGATCTTGGGAAGTATTGTTCATCATGGGCGTCTAAACTGAAAGTTTAAAATTCTCGATAAAATACAATAAATTTTAAAGAATAATAAAATCTAAATTATTTAAGTTCCCATTACAATTGTAGGGAGTATTATAAAAAATAGTATGAAATCGACATATCAAATAATCGAATAACTTTAAATTGCTATATCTCAGCTAATTTTGGACTTATAAAAGTAATTTGAGCATTAAAATGTTTAGAAAAATTAAAAAAAAAAATTAGTGGTAAAAATCGGCTATTTAAGAAAAAAAGTTGTGTTGCACATGCATGATTTAATCAACAGTAAAAAATTTTGATTGTGTGAAAATGTGTATTAGATACTAATTATGACTCTGTCTAAAAAAAAAAAATTCATATTGTTTGACTCTGTAAATAGATATTTTTTTCAATTAGCGTTTGCACACTGTACTCTTATATTATTAGCAACATAAGTAGGCACCTTTTTATTCGTGATTAGTAATTACGTATAGAAATATTAAACCTCAAAATATTTTGTAGCTTTATAGAATATTTATTATTTACACAATGAAATTTCCATATAACGAACTTCAATTTAACGAAATATTTTTAACAACCATTACTTCTATTGTTAATTATATATTTATCTCTGAATAATGAATCTGATTTTCTATATAACGAATAAATTATTCGATAACAAAACTGTTTTTATAAATGTTATTACTATCAAGTATTAAATATTATTCTAAAATTATACATAGGTACCTACAATTTTATTGTATCCCATAAAGATAAGACACCGAAAATAGGCAAGCTGGTTAATTTTACTGCAGTCTAAGTATAGTACACGTTTAAAATGAAATCAACAAAAGTATTTAAAAAAAAGAAATTTCCGAAAAATATGGTATTCCGACAACTTCTCTTTTAACCAGACCTTTTGAGAAATCGTGAAAACATAATTAAGCAAGTGCAAAGATCTTCTCTCAATCTCTCCTCTCATCAGAAATATAAAACAAGTTAAAGTTGTTTATGAAGAAATTGACAAAGCTTAAATGGATAACTTGTACACGAATTAATAATCTTCCAATAAGGCCGTATTTGGGAGAGGGGTCCAGATTCCTCCCGAAATATTTTCAAAATTTTTTATATAAACTAGTAGCTTTTAGCATCAATATCAATAATTTTAATTATAAATAATTGGTTAATGTAAAACCTATGTTGACTGTGATTTAAATGCAACAGTATATTTTTTTTAAATAATCATATATATGAAATAATGGATATAGGTAAGTATGCGGAACACATTTATATAGTTATAAAAAGCATCGTCAAAGATAATATTGTAAAAATAATTTTTTAAATCATTAACTTTCGAGCTTGCCAAAAATAAGTAATCATAATTTTACTAAAATAATATATATATACTTAACTATACTTAAATATAATTTTCAAGGTCTGGTAGAGACGAAATTTATACACAAACAAAAACCTATTCTTGTCCATCATTGATTGAGTTAGAAAACTCATTTTTTTCTTTTATCGAATTTTTCTTTTTTTAATGTTCATTCCTTAATAGTCTTATTAAATCGATAATCACTAAATATTAGTCAATCAAATATTAAAATATTAGGTATAAAAATTTAAAAGTTAAAAAATTATTGATTATAAGTTAATATTTTAATAAATTCAAATCTGTTTACAAAATCCGTAAATCTGATAAATCGTGATGATAAACAAAACATAAATTTACTATGCATTAAAATTGTAAAATACATTTTGGACCCCTTCTTAAAATAAAATCTAAATACGACCTTGTCTGCTAATATCAGATATATTAATCAAAGAAAATTCAGTTTGCTCAGAAACATGATTTTGTAGATTTTCATGGTAGATCTTGGTGGTTAGATAAATCTAAATTCAAAATATATTTTGCAGATAAGACAGATTTATTCTTTAAATGTATACCAAATAAAACGTTAGCTTTTAAACATGAAAAATGTTTCGTTGGTAAGCATGGTAAAGAGCGAGTTATTTTAATGGTGTGTTCTAATATGACTGGAACCGAAAAACAAAAACAATAATCATTGGACAAAGCAAAAATCAAAGGCGTTTCAAAGGAAAAAATCACTTAAAACAAATTATAATTTTAATATGAAGGCATGGATGGATGACTTCAGAAATTTTTGAAAAGTAGTTATATAGTTATTAAGTAGTCGATATTGATAATAAAATTAGTGTAAGATAAACGAAAAATAATTTAACCTCTGGATAGTTATATTGCTCATCCTCGTACACTATCTACAAAGTAAAAATCTGTTACACTTGTATATATTCCACCAAACACAACAAGTAAGCTCCAACCAATGAACCAAGGAATAATAAATAATCTTAAAGTGTATTATTGAAAACGTATCCTGAACAAAGTTATTTTGAATCTTTAACAGAAACCATTAATTACTCAAAAAGTTTTTTTTTGAAGTATCAAAAGCTTAGAGCAATGATGTAACGTCCGAAACGATAGAAAAATATTTCCCCAAAATTGGATTTAAAAATGAAATTATTGAAACCGATGTAGAAGTAATGTAATGAAATCACAGTCATTGTGATGGTATTACTTTACAAGATTATTTGATAATCTATGAAAATATTGCTGTTTATGAATCACCTACCGATGATAGTATTGTGGAAGAGATTAAAAAAAAAGAAGATTCTGGTAAAAATTAAAAAGGAGATTAAGAGGAACATGCTAAAGAACTACACAGACATACAGAAGTTAGAAATGGTTCTAGACAACAAGCAAATATTTCTGATGAAATTTATTTTTTAACTTAATAAAATCGAAACTTTTTACGAAAATAGTACAATTTATAAAAATAATAAACAAATGAAACTCACTGATTATCTATTAAAGGAAGATTAAAAAATAAATTAAATAAGTTTAAAAAAATATACCTACCTAATATATGTATAATATTTAATGTTTTTTTTCAATACAATATAGAAGTACCTATAACCTACATAATATTAAGTACATGCAATTGATTACATAAAAAAAAATATGTAATTCTATTTAACAGATTCCTCTAAATTACGAATTTTTTTCGTTGAACGTTAAACTTCGTTATACAGAAGTTTTACTGTAATATAAGCCATTTTTCATGTCAGAAATAAAATCACTATTAAGAGCATCATACTACCATTCGACCCTTCGACCTTGATTTTTTAATTCTTTATTTAATTTTCATAAATTAAATATTTTAAAATAAAACATACCATTGAAGATATCTTATTCCTTATGTTATCATACACCCATGTGCCTTCGTTAAACTTGAGTATGTACATGGATTCACAGTTAAGTTACCCAGTACAATGCATTCCTGCAGTGCAGAAAGTTGTACCGAAAAATAATTGTCTCGCTGGCAAGGGAAAAATGCGACTCACCACCACCCAGCAACACGACTACTACGTTCCGTGTGAAAATGAACGCTTAAAAGGAATTGTGCCACGTGGTAATCTGATCCTGTCCGACTGTCCGATGGCAAAGCTGACCACGACCAATTGTTCGTATCAGCCGGTGTGCACCAGCCCGGTGGAAAGTTTCAAACCCAGCGATTGGTAGGCACTAAAAATCTATATTTATTTATTTAATAATATTAGCAGATGTTAGCCCAATTCACAGTAAATTAAAAATAATTAAATAAGTTATAAAAAAGATTTAAATATAGATATAGAATATTGATATAATAATAAATTACTATAGTATAATACTATAATAATAAGATAATTTTGAATTATGGTATTAATTTAATACTAAGAGAAGATTTAAAAAATATAATAACAAAAAATAAATAAAAAAATGTATATATATTATATTATAATAATATATATTTACATGCAGTAATAGGTAATAGTAAAAGTTACAGAAATAAATTATCATTATTTAAGGTATTTTCAGCTGTTAAAAATATACTAATAGGGCAATGTAACAAATTTTTTAGAGAAATGAGGAACAAAAAAGAGTTGTTTGTTTCTTATATTAAGAAGGTTTATTTTAAGGAAAATGAGATTAAGGATGAAGGGGGATCATTTCTATAATTATTTAACAATTTATTGAGTAACACGCAATAAGAATATTATTTTTTGTCTTTTTATGTTTGTAACTTTAATATATGGAGAATATGATCATAACCATATTAGGGTAGTCTAAATATATTACATTTATATAAAATAAACCGCAACATTTTATTTTTAGGTACTTCTTCAATTTAATTTTAATAAGTTGAAGTGAACATTTTTTATTTTTTTTTTGGTATAATGTAATCAATAGCAAAAAATAAAACAGAATAAAACACATAAAGCATCACAGAAACCTCAATATATCTATCAAAGTGGTTTTTCAGTCAATGGAACCCAAAAAAGATAGAATGGAATGGTAATGAATAATCCTTTAAATAATCATAAGGTAATTCAGAGAAAGTAAGAGAAGAAAAAAAATTTTCAATAGTTAATGTATACAATTGGGTTGAAAGAGAGGAAGAATTTGATAATACGAGATCGAGCATAAAATTATTTATGTTCGAAATGATGTCAATTCAAAAAGACTAAGCCAAGACATGTTTTGCAGAAAAATGGATTCTGATGAGGCAAGATTAAATTTAAGGTTCACATAGATTTATTTAATAGAGGAAGACCAAAGTCACCAAAAATAATTAACAAAGCTACATTAGGATATAATACAATTCCATTATCAGTAATATTAAAGTAATCTTGGTAAAAGAGTCAGAATTAGGGAAAAAATAGACAGAATTCAGAATTTTTTTTTTACAGGCATTAATTTTAACAGAAACAAAAATCAATTCTAATTCACGTATCAATGATAAGTTTAGTAGAAATAAATTTATTACTAATAGCAATTAAGACGCCTCGAGTTCTAGTTAATAGGATTGTGGCAATAGATCTATCATATTTATATATGTCATAATTAAAAAAAACCAAGTTGATTGGAACTAGTATTATTTCGTAACCATGTTTCAGTGAACAGAATCACGGAAAAATTACAAAGAGGAATATTAGTAGTTAAAAGATGGAATTTGGTGTTTAACCTTCTGACATTTTGATAATAAATATCCAAATTATCAGGGGGAGATTTCTAAATTTGGAAGCGGTAGGTGAGAGGGATCCCAAACGAAAATTAATATTTGTTTTCAGATTTATACCAAGAAAGTCAAACATCCTATTCCAAGTAGTTAAGATCATCATTTGAGTCCTTGGATACAGATGTAGGTTCCAAATGACTAAATAATGTAATATTTTTTTGGCGACTCTGGATATTTATCATTTCCGCTAACAGGTTGGAAGAAGAATGAGAATTAGACGTGGTAACTTTATTGAGGTTTTCTTCAATAACTAAACTCTCTGTTTTAATAAATTAAGTATCTGTAGCTATTATAGCTGAAGATATTTTTTCAAATTAAGACTTCACTAATGTGTCAGTTTATTTTAAAATTTGATTTCACTTACAGCTTTAATTAAGTTATCAATTTTACATTCCATTTAAAATAATGTAAAATGAGATCCTTAAAAAGTGTTGATAGGCAACACAAATTTCATCTGAGCTATAACAGAAAAAACTTATAAATGGTTAATTGATGATCAACTTTGAAACCAATCGTTAAAATCTCCGAAAAATTAATTTCATATGATAGGCAATCAGCTGTTTAAACAATGAGATTGTAATAAGAGGGATAATGCTCACCGAATATGGATAGATGAAAAGTGAAACGAAGATCTTGTAAAATGATCTAATGCTAGTATGTGGGAGATTGCAATAACTCACAGCTTAAGTTGAAATAGATTGACATTCAATCCATATACAGATGGTATATTTTATTACCTCCATATAACTAAAGTAATTTATTTTCTAATATATAATACAATTTATAATATAAATATAACTGCCTCATTTTGTGTCATATACTCATATGTGTAAATATACATTTAATACTAAATTCACGACCCCGTTATAATGACACCTCCTGCAATACGAGAAGGTAATTCATTACCTTATATTTATTTATTTATTTATAGAGGGAAAATATTGCATCACAATCTAAGAGAAGGGGCGGTTATTACCTATCAAGTGAAATAGGGAGGAAAAAACCATGTTATACCGTTAGCAGTTTTATTCCAATTTACTCTTATCTTATTTCCCCGTCAAAGTTGTTTTTTCAAATTACTATCTTATTCACAGTTTCTTTTGATATATTTTATTTTTATCAAATTAAGGTTGTCTGACTTATACGAACATAATTTAGTATGGCGGGTTTTCAATTTTCTAACAAAGGGAGGGTATATCTAAAATGCCCAAAAATATGCAACGTAACAATTGAATTATACAACAGTTTATATATATATATTGTGTACGTCCTAGTGTTGGATAGGGAAGATATAGCCCGAAGTTTAGAATTTCTACTGACCTAAAAAAAGTTTTCGACACATATAAAACATTTTAAAAGTTCTTAAATTCTAATTTCACTTTATACTCTTATATTTTAGGCATACAATACTCGATCAGACTAAATATTGCTCAATCCACCAAGCTTAACTCGGCAACTCACCGGGCCTGATTGTTTCTATATAAAATATAAGCAATTATTACCATCGTTCAAACAATATAGGCACAAACAATTGTTACCATAATAATTTGAGAGTTTATTATGAGTATAAATAATACTATTATATTATAACATGCATTAGAGGTAGGAACCTTAAATACCTATACGTAAAAATAATCCATAAATAACGTAGAAACTAAAAAAATATATATATAAAATTAAATATTTATTAGTAGGCCGGGCCCACTAAAGGCTACTTGCTTGCCATAAGTCCATAACCTAAATGGCTAAATCCGAGTACTGTGGCTACTATTCACTCGATGTGTAGAAATATCGTACCTAATATATAGGTATTGTATTCATTGCCTTTTTAATTTGTCTATAATATTATGTAGTTACACAGCTCCTGTGGATGAGATGGATCTAAATACCGTACACCGATCCAGCTACAAGGATGTGGGACTAACTGAAAAGGCAGAAACTCCATGGACCGTTAAACTAGAATACTGCAAGCCTAAGAACGCTGTTGAGTGCTGTACAGTGTATGACCATAGGTAACTGTCCTCTAAAATATGTTGGTAAATAGTAATCGGGAGGAAATATTGAAAAACAATGGGTGTCAGATAATGGAAAAGTATTAACATAACTAAATTTTAAAATATTATTTTTAACAAAAGAAAGCTAATCGATAGGGTGGAAGCACTTCGTAAGTACATTGAGTAGCATACAGATGGTGGATTTATTGAATATTTGAAAGTAATAATAAATAATTTATTTCGATAAAATAATTCTGAATGAAACTTCGGGGTATATAACACGAGTATTCAGTATGTTTAACAAATTTATATTTTAACAATATACAATATACGATTTTAAAGAGTTTTTGATAAAATAATTGAAGTAACGTCTCCTGTTTAAAGTATTCTGTCAGTCAATCTATCTTCAGAACTTTAAACATAAAAAACTTAAAATCCTTCATTTCTATAAGTAGGTTAAAATTGGAAAACCCATTTTTAAGGGGGTTTTGTATATGCAGATTGTATGCAATTTTAAAAGAAATGAAAATACAACAATTTAAAAATAGTTTTGCATCAATATTATTTTAAATCGTCGTGTAATCACAATACTTGTTAAAAAACATGTTTACACATTTTTCATTTTTATCAACTTAAGAACATTGTAGAAAGATGAAATTAAAAATAAATTATAAAGAAAAAATTTGTCATTTATTGATGAATTTTTGCGTTTTTACACATTTCATAAAATGCATAATATCATAAGACTCCACTAGTCGCTCGATAATGTTATTAGCTATAATTTGTTTTTTGTTTCATATTTTTAACATGTTTGTAATTTGATAAAAATGAAAATTACTAATGCAAGGTTTTCATTGAAAAATTGTAGGTGTGGTATCTTCTTAGTAATCTTAATGTAAAAATATATATTTAGCTAAACTCGCCTTAAAAGAAAATTTAATAAAAAAATTATAATATTATAATGAATATTGATTATGCGGGTACATTAGATACAGAATAAATATGAGTCATATTATAGAGAAATAATATATTTTATTGACAAATTTAAATGGCTATAAAAAATTGTGATTTTCAATTTTTGTAGTTTTTTTTAATACCGATACGAAATAACACATATATAACTTTGTATTAAATGTTCTGATCTTAAAATCTAAAATAACAAGAATGTTATGATAAATATTTTAAAATTTTAAACATCTATAAAAAGCTTAAAATTGAGAAAACCAAATATTAAATCATTTATGAATATAAATATATATATTTCAAAATTAAAAATTGCTAAAAATAGATAATTATTGAAATATTTTTTTTTCGAAAAATATTAACTTATTAAATTTAATTATTTACTGAATTTCAGAAAATAATTATATTCGATTTTATTGTTTTATTGTTATTGTTATTTAAATTATTATTATTTAATAATTATTAAATATTATTTTTAATTATTTAATTATTATTTAAATTTTCGGTCATTTTTCCTTATGCGTTAAAAAAAAGTATGGAAAAATTATCACTTTAAAGTATCACTTAGATGCAATTTGCTATCGGAAAATGGTCAAGAGTGTAATGATTGGAGCACTCCTTCTTATATAATTTTTGGGTAAAGACAAAAAAAAACTATCATTGTTAATACATTCCTTGCTTTGCTCATAATCTAAAACAAATTAGTGTAATGGAATATTATAAAAAATTATATTAAGGGGCTTCGACATCGGCCGTTTTTAAGGAGTTCAGTATAGGCAATTTTTAAGTAATTTTAGGAAAAATACAAATCTAGCAATTTAAAAATATTTAAGTACATTTTAAAATTAATCTAAAAATATCCTCATACCCATACTACTTTTCATTGCTATGTAATCACGGTATTTTCTAATAAACATGCTCACCCATTTCCATAATTGTAGGTTTCTAGATAAGTTTAGACAAAAAACATATCTTGGAAAAATTAAAGGTGAGTTGTTAAACTGTGTTTCTACCTAATGGATTTAAAATTAAATCAATATATATAGGGAGAGAGGGGACACCTCTATCTAACGCCCTACCTAATTTTGGCTTTTCTCACTTCTCCATTGATGTCCACCAATGTCTTTTGATCTTTATACAGTCTCAGGATGACTCTTCTATCTTTGCAGTCAATTCTCCTTTCTTTTTTTTTGAATAGCAGTTTCCATTTGATTTTATCTAAGGCTTTTTCCAAATCTATGAACGTGACAAGAGTGTTCAGGTTCACATCAAGTCTCCTTTAAAATATCCGCCTTAGAGCAATTATCACCTCTCTCGTTCCTTTCTCCTTCCTAAATCCAAACTGGTCCTCGCCTATGTGTTCTTCTATCTTGGATCTGATTCTATTTTTAGGATATTTAAAAGAATTTTCGACGCTTGAGACAATAGTGTTATTGTTCTGTAGTTCGCACATTCGCTAGTATTGCCATTTTTTGGTATTGTGATGGATTTTCTCTTAATAAAGTCTTCAGGTAGGATTCCACTTTCATAGCTTTCATTGATTATTTTGAACAGTCTCGACTTAGTTAGTGGGTCAACATTTTTTAGTAGCTCTGTTGGAATCTCATCTATACCTGGGGCTTTTTTATTTGATAAGGTTCCCAAGGCTAGTTCGAATTCATCTTGTAATATGGGGAGACCTTTATCATCTGGCTCGACATCTTCTTCACGTTCCAAATATTCTTCTTCTTCCTTGATATCTTCACCCTCATACAGCTCTTCTAGGTATTCCTTAATATTCCTAAATAATAGTTTGCCTTCTTTGTCCCTTACTATATTGCTTCTGGTTTTTGGTTTGATTTCTAGATTTTTTACTTTGGTGTAGGCTTTGTCTGCTCGGTTCTTGGACAGTAGGTATTCAATCTCTTTGGAGTTGTTCTTCATCCATTCATCTTTGGCTATCTTGCACTCACTTGTAATCTTGTTTTTAACTTTTTGTATTTTCCATAGTCCTCGTTTCTCAACTTGTTCCTTTCCTTGATTAATTCTAAATAAAACTTAGTAGGTATATAAAACTAAATAATTAAAAAATTAGTTCAAATATTCATGTAAAATTAATCAAAATATTAAATACAATTATATTTATTGTCACGATAGACAAATAAAAGACAATAGAATATAAAATATAGTTCGTAAACAGTAACTGGTTATTACTTTTCTCTGTTTAGAGGAGATTTTAAAGCAAATAATATTATATCATAATTTAATAACCATAGCACATTTTGTTATTTTGACTATTTTTACACAAACATTTGAACTAATTTTTTAATTATTTATTTTTATGCACTTACAAAGATTATCATAAAAAAAACGTAATTAAGCTTTTCATAGAAAAAATTCATGATTAATATTATATTATAATATATTTTTATTTGATTTGATTAATTTTAATATTAATGAAAATTATCTGGTTTTCAAATTGTAAAAATACATCCAAATAGAGAAAAGTAATATTATTTTTAATAATTATTTATTCTATTGTCCATTGTTGATGATAAATATAATTTTAAAAATAATGGTTAATTTTTAAAACTATAATTTGTGGAATTTTCACATAGTTACAAGGAACCAGGTGCATATGTGTTGGAGGACAGCTGTGACAGTACTCCCAGTAACATGACAGACAGTACTTTAAGTAAAGCAATTTTATAAAAGTAATATAAACAAATTTTGAAAATTTCATGATACTCTTTGATAGGTGAGTGTTGTCGATTTACTTGTCTGGCTGATAATGCAGAAGAACAATTGAAATCACATTGCATTAAAGCACACCAGTTTAATGACGATTAGACATTGAAACAATGACGGTTTATTATATAAATTTTAAAGATTGTATGAAATTATTTTATTATGAAAAATAAACTTTTTAAATACATATCATGTTTTAAGACTATGATATTTTATTATAAACAATTTGTAAAGCTCAAAAACAAAAATTTAAAGAAACAAAAATATATATATACACAAGATGTAACTGGACTATTTAACAGATGCAATAACTTGTTTTCTATTGAATATTTTTAAGTTATTATTTTTCTTTTAATTATTATTACAGCCTGTCGCGATAACTTAAATATTTTTTAATTTAATTTTAATATTTAGGAATTCGAAATAAAAAATGTAAAACTCTATTTAAAAAAAAATAATCAAAATCAAGATAGCCATTTTATAGATCTCATTTTTTAAAAAAATGTTGATGTCAAAAGTTTTTACTAAAGTAAATTATTTTTAAAAAATTTTTAAAGTTTGTAAAAATTGGATTATTTTTCTGATATTTTATTATACACAACATAGCCGATATTATTTTATTATTTTCCAAGAAATAATTTTTATCACTCATCACCAACAACAAATTTTTGGACCGCCAAATATAGTAATATTTATCAAAATAAAGTTAAAACGCATGACAAATACGATTTTCCCATGTACATATAGTGTACCAAATTTCTGACACAAGTGAGGAGTAATGATAAGTTATTGTAGACTTCCTAAGAATCCACCACTAAAAAAACACAGGGATTAATCACTAACAGAGGAAAAGGGGGATCATTTAATTGGAAAGAGTTAACCCCAAAAATATAGGATGAGCATATAAAAAAGGGCCCCGACTACAGTCAAGGCAGATGACCTATGCCACTAACAAGTACATAGTCTTCAAGTTCGACGGTTTTTCGAAATTACGCCTCTCCGGGACTTGGTCATATTTTCATATTTTTTTGGGCTTTGAATATTTTTTATTCTTTGGACATGTCGTTTTTTCATACTTGTGAATATTTTATGTTAGAATGATTTAATTATTTCTAAATCTTGTATATATTTAACATTATCGTGGACATATATTTTTATTTCGTGTGTATGAACTTACGTGAACAATAAAATTTATTAATCAATCGACAAAAAAACGCTTTTAAATTATTTATTTTAAATAAACTTTATCTCCGTCTTCGAACGGGATAGTGTGCTCCGAGATTCCAAGGCTCGCACGTTTCAGTATACTAATTGTTACAACCACGTGACTTTCAATATAAATTATACAGATCAACGATTAAATTATATCCATATAGAAATAGGAATATTATTAGAATATTATTTAATCTACAACATTAGCTATAATACTGTTACGTGTGTGCCTTTGAACCTCAGAGGACACTAAACCAGAGATGTAGTATTGAAGACGGATGAAGGGTTATTTAAATAAATAAATTTAAACAACAAGGTTTTCCATTGAATGATTATAAATTTATTGTATACACACAAAAGTTTAAACTAAATGAAACATAAAATAATGAAAACTATTCTGTGTCAAAATAGAATTTGGAATTCGGTTAAGTCCAAAAACTTAAAACACTAACAAAAGTACTGGAGAGATTTTATACGTGAAATAGAAAACAAATCCATCGGCCGTCATTGGCGGGTGTCAAAGCCCCTTAAAACTCGTAGGCGAGACATCCTCAAATCTTATGACAAATTTTTAAGGGGTTTTGTATAGGTAATTTTTATTACATTTTAAGAAAATAGAAAATCAAACAAATTAAAAATATTTAAGTATATTTTAAAAATAATTTAAAAATAGATCTGTGTTAGAACCATACTGTGTGTTTAACAAAATACTATACATTATTCAAATTTTTTAATATAAATTATATCTTTGTTATTTATCTAACAAAATTAAAGTATAAAATTATTTATTAGGTGGTGCTGATAATATGGGACATTACATCTTTAATGCATTTCACTAATATGAAAATCAGTGGTACATTTATTTTAATGACTTATGTACAACAGCGCTTCCCAACAAAGAAAACATTTTTTATAATGTTCTCAAAATTGCCTATATTAAATCCCTTAAAAATCGAGCGTATGACGTTCAAATAAGGGGTTCTATATAGGCAATTACTTGAATTTGAATTTGAATACGATTATTATTGATCAATCAATGCATTATCAAATTAAAACTAAAAACCCAATATTTTTAAATGTTACATTGCTAAAGCTAAACTTATTTCGTTTCATAAAAACATAATAGGTACCTACTACCAGTTGTAAATGAAAATATTAATATTAATAAGTATTTTAGTTTTTAACTTGCCATTTATTTCAACAAACAATTAGGCAGGTACTTATATTCTATTAAAAATACAAAGAAACTCAGTAATATTTTGAATTTAAATTTTCGTTTTATATTAATGGTTTTAATTTCATTTTTCAAATCTACGATATTTTTTAATTGCATATTTATTATTTATATGAAAACCATACATTTATGTAGGTATACAAAAAGTACACTCATCCATGTCCACGCAAAGAACAAGACATCATAATGCGATTAATCGGGTTCACTGCACATAATTTGAAAAATGGTGTAACTATTAGGGTTTGCTGCACAAACGTTTAAAATCTGGCACCAACGATGGGTACGAGTTTCAATGCGATTTTCCAAAGTTGGGGGGGTACTGTCGTTTACAAGGTTCTCCAATAAAAAATAGAATAATCTATATACTATATACTTCTATACTCCTATGGATTGGCTGCACAAACGCTAAAATTTGGGCACAAAACAACACAAACGAAAAACATAATTTTTGATGTGATTTTCCGAGAGGGGAGCTGTGGAAATGTACCTCTACATTAAAAAATGGGGTTATTAGGGATTTGCTACACTAACGCTGAAAATCGGACACAAAACCACATTATTATAGCACAAACGATGGATATGAGTTTCGATGTGATTTTCAAAAGT
Organism: Pemphigus obesinymphae; assembly: GCA_025469235.1. NCBI lineage: Eukaryota > Metazoa > Arthropoda > Insecta > Hemiptera > Aphididae > Pemphigus > Pemphigus obesinymphae. The sequence goes on along the minus strand of JAIPRL010004533.1, from coordinate 14,730 downwards.
GAGGGGGCTGTCGTTTTCATGGTCCCCCAATTAAAAAATGTTATAACTTGAGTTGGCTGCACAAAGACTGAAATTCTGACATAAACAGCACTAATGCAGCACAAACGAATGCCATAATCGTCGATTCCATTTTCGGAAGTGGGGAGCTGGGGTAATGCACAGAAGGTAATGCACACATGACACCGAAGGTGTGATCATTTAAAAAACAGTAAGGTTTCAAAAGTGTAAATATATTTACATTTTTGAGTCTCCAACTCCACTATTGCCAATATACATTAGTAGAACTTGGTGGTTGCATTCCACATAAATTATTTTATTTCGTTGACATCTCCACGTCTTTCTAAACTTTATTTAATATATTTATGGTTTTATAGATACTAATAATAAAAAAACTATAGGTACTTAGAACTTACATTTTTCGTTTTGATTAATGTGTTAGACACTGCACACACAACATATGTCTATAAAAAAATTAAATAATTAAATGGTCGTTTTTTGTCATGTTATCATTACAATTCTCAATATCCTCGATTTCCAAGCTCGGTAGCTAATATGCTGTAATCGTGTAACATTTCCGAAATGAAGTAAATTGTCCGCTGTAAGCGGATAACGCTTCCAATGTTTTTGCTTCCTAGGTGCTTTAAAATTAGATGCTGACGACAAACAATGCATAATAAGATCTTATAGTGGGTTTTGGAGCTTGCCCCCAAATAGAAGCTAAACGTCTAGTCTTATTTATATATATATATTATTTAATTTATTATTAATATATATATTATATAATTCCGAAAACCGTTTTTTTTATCATGAAAAAACAGTATTATTTATTATTTTATTTACCGGCCCGGCTTGGTGAATATTCCTTTACCGTAACCATTTTTAAACTATTTTCCGGTAGTCTTGAGATTTTACGCATTTATTTTCTCGGTGCTTTTAACTTTTCTCTGAGCTTTCGACGACGGGAAGAAAAAATAAGATTTCCAACTCACCGATTTCCGTTATCATTCGACATTTTCCCGCGTCATCGTATTATGGCTCCAAACTTCCAAAATCGGCTTTAGCAAACTTTATAAGCCTCTTTTGACTTCGCAGATTTACGTTTTCCAGACGTTTTAACACTCAACTGAACGTTTCTTTGTTTACCCGACCGACCGGGACGTTCCGAATATGCGTATATATTATCTGTTGATATATGTAATGGTGTCGTCCGTTATCTGAACAGTTTAAATACGATAATTTTCGACCACTTTATCATCGATTCTGTAGCTTATTGGAAACGGGAATGAACTTACGATACGGGTACGCTGGTTCGAATTCCATTCCGCCTATCTGTTTTATTTTGAGACTATTTTTATCAAATATCCGAAATCGTAATATATTTTCCTATCATTATTAATTTTATTATTTAATATTTCTTATAATTTTTTTTTTCGTTTGTTTGAATTAAATTTTGAACCTACTTAAATATTTAATTCAATTATGCGTTATGCAATACTCTGTGACGAGTCCATATTTAAGTATTTATGTCTGACCTACTGATTCACAGAGTACCTAAATAGTAACCTATACTATACATTTCATATCTCATAGTATGAATTTACAACCGTAGAACTTACGTAGTATATTTTACAATTCGATACAATCGAATTCAATTTAAATTGATACTTTCGGATAACATTTATTATATATATACGATGTTTAATCGGACTTTCGAACATATCGACCTGAAAACAATGGTTATATTAAAATTCGAGAACGAAAAGTCCGAGATTAAAAACCTGTTACACTCAGATAAGAACCAAGCGTAGCGTGATTTAAGTTTTTAAAAAAATCTGAGAATAGTAAGTTCGATCAATTTTTAGATTATATATTTTATCAACCTATTTGTCGGAAACATTTTAGGAATGAACAATTATCTTCTAGTAAGCGAACACGAGTTTCCGCTGTAGGCAGAATATTTTTAAAATTAATTAATAATATAAAATACATAAACCGAGATATGCGAATGGCACTCAAAAGTATTAATACTTTACAGCTGTATATGTACTGTGTATATGTAAATACAGCATATTTTTAAGTACTTCCAAACTTGTATTTAGGTATTTAATACTTACAAGTGTATTATTATTGTTCACATTGTCGTATTTCAAAAACGAATAAAAATAAAATAAAAAGCGAGAAAATGGTGAAAGGGTAAATTAATTTGATAAAAAAAGGTAGAGTAATAGTTAGCGATGGGTGACTGGGTTATGCGTTTATATTCGTACTATAGGTACGCGTCAAGCGGTAGGTACTACCTACGTTGCGACGCGATGTATTTATCGAAGATGTATAGAGAGCACGAGATAATTTATTCGAATTTCTAAATAGACCTTAGCCTTGTATGTTCAGGGTGTATTATATCGGGATAGTGGATTGGAATAGTGATTTCCTGATCAGAAGCGTATAGTTATTAGGACGTAATCATTGAAGAACCCAAATGAGTATAAACAACTACACGGTATATATCAGGATTTAGATAATTTAATCTAAATTGATTAGTTGATTAGAATAACGATTTTATTTTATAGTATTTATTTAAATGACGGTATGATAAGAGATAGATAAATTATTTTGACTGACAACGACAGTATATATCGAGGTCTAGCTTTCTGGTTTTAATTTGTTAAAGTAACGATTTTTTATTATGATAAAAAAGAAATTTGATAGTGTTCGTGAGCTGTTTAATTCGTCATGTTCTCATGGAACATTAAAGTAACGCGATATAACATACGCAAAATTAGGCTGTGAGAATTTTAAATATTATTGCAATCTATCTGATTGGTTATAATAGAGCGTACCTAAAAAGAAAATATTAACCCAAAAAAAAAATAGAATAATTTAATTACCTGTTCTTCGACGATAGCGATTGACGACCTTTTCGTGCTGTAAGACGAGGAAGAGAGACTACTAAATTCTAAACCTAATGCCATGGTAATAAAATGAAGAAAAACTAAGTCAAGACTTCAAGTGGCTTCTGTGGTATCGGTGTAGTTTGATATTTCTTGAGCAAAGGTACTTGATCGCTGGGGTGAGTGTGCAACGCACACTCGGGTGAACATTCGGCGCACACTGATTTCCTATCAGCTTTCCGTGACGGTCATCGTGTTAATTTTTTTAGGGTACGCGCTGAACACTACGTTTTTACTTTTACAACGCGCGTAGAGATCGTCCAGTGAACTAGATACCTATGTTGATGGGGTGTGTGGGGGAGCGCGGCGACCGGTCTCTGGTGTCTTTTGATCGAGACACCGTTATTTTTTTTATAAAGAATCGGTATATTGGGTAGGTATATTTCTTGTGGCCCGTTGTTATTAGACGTGTGAAGGCGTCAAGATTTGTTTTACGTCCTCGGTGTGTCTGAGCGGGATTGCCGCGTATGGAATTTGTTTAAAGGATTTAATATTTTAACGGTGCCTGGGAATATGATAGTATATAATATCTATGTGTGAATATAGTTTTGCTTTTATGTTTGTGGTGACGATGGAATGCGTATTTGGAACGGTATGTTTTGTGATATCGTTGTGCGCCAGTCGTTTGTCCTATTATATTATATTCTTTTAGCGTCCTAATATTTTTATTTTTTTTTTTTTTTTTTTTGAATGCCAAGTGGTCCCTTTGCTCAACTGTATCTTTGTACACACCGTCGTTTATTGACTTATTTGCGATAGAAAAATACATATATTTCTTTGAACAATCTTCGGGATTTTACGAATATTGGAACTGTGTGTGTAAATCATTGTAACAAATTGATATATATATATATATTTATTTTGTAAAAAGTTTGCGATATGTGTGTGCACGATATCATTACAACATGCATTGGCATGGCAATGTATTCAATATCTAACTGACCAAATCCAACTCCAATAGCAGTAGGTATATAAGCCGAGACTGAAATTATTAGGTACCCATTGAGTGCTGCAATAATAATTTTAACAATGTAATTAAACAGGTATATTATTACGCCATAAAAACAATTTTATTTCTTACCACATACATCTAGATAGATATGGTATATTATACGGGTTATTCATGAAACGCCTTAATATTTCTGTACACTTAATACCAATTATTTTATCAACTAATTTCTATATTATTTATAATATAGATTATAATGAATCGATCATTATGAATCACTAAACCATTGGCAATAGCCAACTCATGCATCGGATTACCTAATACACCATGAATCCAATTAGCACCAAGTTCAACACGTTGATCATCTGTAAGTTATTTACATATAAATATTGTTACCATAATAATTCACCATAAGTTAATTATACTTAATTTTGTAGAACATATCCGACCGGCAATACGACTTTTGAGTTTCCAACACAATTGTAATGATAAAAAAAAATAGGCATGCTATAGGCTAGAGCAAGAGATAATGGGAATTACTGGTCGAACTTCCTAAAATACTTATACCTATGTAAGTATACATATATCTTTGATTACCTTTACCTATTAGAAGGCGTATTGCTGGGGGTCGTGAATTATCTTACAAGTACCTACTTATATATAACTATGAGGAACAACTGTTTCTCTCAATAGAAACCTTGCCAATTATAGAGAATTGGGATTGATAATTAATTTACCAATATAAAAAATTAGTCTTTAAAAATGTTATAATTTCTTACCTGTCCCGAACAGGAACTTCATATTTTCTCTGCAAAACACCGAAGATGAAAGTCTACAGAGCTCTTGGAACGTAGAAAAAATATAAATTATTTACTGAATAAAAAACACACTTTTTCTTCGACAAAAGATAACGTGATGGCGTAGAGACGATTTCAACGAATGGATTTCCAAGGTTTTGCCAAAATACCGTAAGCCTGTGACAATAATGTATATGCAAATTGACACTGGAAGACTGAGCAACGATGGGTGTATGGTGCTCTTTTTTTAATGATGTAATCGTCTCTATTGTGTCATTTTTTTAATGATTATTATTATTAAAATTTTGGGTGTATGAATTTAATTATATTGTTAATGATTTTTCTGATGTAAGTATTATATTAATATGATGTAACTATATATAAATATATATTAAAAATACATTTATAAGTAGTTAATCACGATGTTGATCGATGACATTTCAAATTTATTGGATTAAAAATATATATATACACAGCTGGGACGACACAAGAATCAAAAAATATAGTTAATATACTGAAAGTAAACTGTATAAATGTATAATGTAATTTAATTTCGGGTTCATTCAAGAATCATGAATTTTCCCATCAGTGCCGACAGAATATAAAATTTCAGAGGTACCTAGACATTCAGATTTTGCCCTCTCAATTCTACATCTATAAGAAAAATAAATATAGTTTTGAAGGATTGAAACAATTGTTTAATAAATTTATGAGGAGAACCAATCATGGTTCGTTTTCATTTTCATACTCTTGAGCACATATGTTCGATTTCGTATTTATTTGTGGATCACACTCGTGCTTGTGCTCATGATCATTTTCATTTTCATATTTTTGAGCACCCTTGTGCATTTTCGTGTTCGTGCTCATAAAAAAATTATATTACTATGATATGTACAATGTGGTCTTCTTAAATGTATTATTTTCGTCAAGCTGTTATTTATATGTATTCACAAATTCATAAAAATAATCCCATTAGAATAGAAATTAATACAATTTTAATATGTATCTAATAAAAATAACCAGTTATAGAATAGAACCCATAAATAAATAGATACCTATTATATTAAAAAAAGTACACCAATAATTATTATTATACAGTTATTATATAGTTATCAAAATACATAATTTCATTGGTCACAATATACATATTGTATGATTTTATATAATATAACATATACGACCTATACCATACCTGAATAAAATATTACCTCATATTATTTACAAACATTTTTTTAAAAAAATTATTTTTCAAGGTTTTTTTTGTAAAACAATATGTAATTGAAATGTTGTATTTAAATATAAATAAAATCCATCCTTAGTTTTCTAACAACAATAGATGGGGGGGGGGATAATATGATTTAAACAAAGTGAGGAAAGTAAAATTAGAATATAAATATAAGAATATAAGAATAAGAATAGTGTTAAAGCCAATTACGAGTGGGCCGAGAAATATGGCTTCGCGTAATATGCAAGGCTAATCCGACCGGCGATACCACCGTTTATCATCTGTCCCCTGTCCTCTCCATTCCGATATTAATTATTATATTATTACTGTTACCATATCTATTGTTTTTTGTTTCGTTAATTATTATTATTGCACCTATTATATTTTTGTTATCGTATCTTTGTTTTTGGTTCAATGTATTAATATTATTATTTGACTTGTGAATTTTTGTCAGTCGAAAAATACCGTTTGCTCGACGCCGTCGACATACTAAATAAATTATAATTATTCCTCGTTCCATGTTCACCATTGAGGCAACATATATAAATTGTATTCAATCATTGTGATTTCTACAGTTCGCGTTTTCTTTTATTTTAATTATTAAATTTAAATTAGACGCTCGTACGGTATATAACCATACACGTTGTAATTCCATATTATTAAAATAAATACCTACATCATATACAAACGGTTGTAAATTCTTATTATTGTTCACACCACTTGTGATCCTGATTATTTCTCCACTGTTGTCATCTGCAATCCAGTATCAATCTCGGTCATTTTGGACGTCTGGTAACCATATGTCCGACATCGGAATTAGTGCCTCATCATTCTGCGTAAGACCAGCCACAACATTGGGTTGTGTAATAGGCCGCCCAGGTCGTCTAAAGGTGTCCACCATACATTTTCATCTGCCTTAGTTTTAAGTGGATCTGACAGGTTAGATTTAAACCTAAAATTATTTGTGTAATTTGTGATTCTAAAATTCTTCTCACCGAAATTTAATTTCTTTTCCTTTTCCTTTCTTCTTCATCGTCGTGTCTATTGTGTTGCCTACATTACGCGGAGTTAGGCGCTCAGACCACGTAGGGTTTATGTAAATAGTTTTGTCTATCTGCCTAATTTATGGCGTAGCGTGTAAATATAATTACTTACCCTCAAATTAGCAGGCGTACTCAATAATTTTTTTTTAATATATCGGTTTAGGCCGAGTGGTCCTTCGGAATCCTTTATCTTGTTCCTAATTCAAACAAATAGAGTGATGGGAAAATTAAATAAAAGATTTTTGTATTATTAAAATATGAAAAAACAGGTATCAATCTGCACATACATACATATATGCATACATACATGAACATACTCTACATTTATTAGTGAGCAGATTAATAATTGTTATGTGTTTGGAAAAAGAAGTTATTTAATTATTATAATTTATTTTATAGAGAATTTGTATATATACAATATTATTTTGTTAATTGTTGTTCAATGAATTCCGTCAGGTTTTTGAATCCCTGTTAGATTTCTTGGTCCAGTTTAGAATTTGTTTGCACATTTGCGTTTGTGTTGGTAGTTGGTAATGAAAAGTTTCCTGTTGATTTTCCCTTGGAATTTTTTTTTTTTTAATTCATTTCTTCCGTTTTGTGGTTGTTGGTGATTTTTTCGCCATCTTGATCTCAAAACCAATGTTATTAATGTATTGTTTTTATTTTTATTTTTATTTTTTTAATTATGTGTGTAATTTTGAATTTATCATTTTTCAGCTTTGTGTTTGATTGCTGGACCATGTTTGCGAAGGTGATAGTGGATTCCATCTTTTTTTTTTTTTTGTACCCGATTTCAATTAGATAAATAGGGTTTTATTCTTTGAACATGAACAGTATCGTAATAATATTTTTTTTTTTTTTTTTTTTATTCTTTTTCAACTAATTTTATCATTTTAATGTTGTTTAAATTATATTGAGATGAAGTCCGCGATTTTCTCATTTCTACGTCCCATTTAGATTAGGCGGATTTTAATTGGTGGGTTGATTGTGCTGGTGCCTATTCTGGTTCTAATTTATTTTGAAAAGTTTTATTCTTCCTCAAATTTTGATTCAACCAGTTTCTTTTGTGAAAACTTCCTCATTTTGAGTTGGTGTTGTGCATTTTATAACAAAATATATATATTGGTTCAAAAAAAAATTTCTCTCTCTCCGTATACAAGAAAAAAACATATATCGCTAATGTGTGTTTCTATTCCTTAATTAATATTATATATCATTTCATCTTAATTTTTAAATATATTCAAATATTAATTATTATTATTAAAATTTTCCTTTTGGATAACGATGCTTCAGTGAGGTTTGCAGAAATTGTTTATAGTAAAATAAGTTTTATGATAGAAATATTCTTTAATAAAACTAAAATACTATATTATATTAAATAGGTATTAAATTTAAATATTGTTACTAGTTAATAGGGATTTTACTGAATTTTTATTTATTTATTTATTTATTCATTTATTATATATATATATATATTTCTTTTTTTTAATTTATAATTTATTCTATTAGTTATCTTATATAATACAAGTTTATATTTTATTATGAATTAATTTATATTTTAAAATGTGGTTTTATTCTCTGTACATAAATTGTATCTATAACTTTTTTACCATTGACTATTAAAGTTATTTTGCAATTAACCTCGGATAATTTTACATTAATTTTAAAAAGTTCCATGTATTTATAAGCAAGTTTTTTATATTTTAAAATTTTTGGAAGTTAATTTTTACTAAAACATTCTGTCCCGAGAAATGACTTATAAAATAATTTATCATAATAAGTTTTTTTGTTTTTTCTGTTCATTTTCTATTAATTTTAGAATTTTATCTCTAATATTTTTTAATTGTTTAATGGATTTCATCCGGTCAAAATTTAAATCGTCTGGCCAAATTTTATTATTGATTATCCTCATTTCCAAATATAAGATAATATAGAAAAATTCCTAACTTAGACTGTGGGTGCATATTGTGTGCAAATATTACCATTTTCTTATACAATGACTAATTATTTTGATTATTGTTAATATAGTATGTTAAACTATTACAAATTATCTTATTTATTAACTCGGTCGTTCCGTTGCTCTGTAGTTGATATGCAGTAGAAAATACTTAGGTTATACCTGGCTTTTCGCAAATTTGCTCTATATCTTTATTTTTAAAATGAGCCCCTCTATCGTTTACAAAATATGTTGGAGTCCTAAAGTTTGTTATTATACCCAATAGGAAATCCATCGTGGCCACTCCATTAGCTTTCGTTATGGTCTTTGCGAATATCATTTTGGTAGCATTATAAATTGCTACAATAATGTATCTTTCCCCTTTAGAAATTGGGAGATGACCTAAATAATCAAAACAAAGTCTAAATATTGGTTTAGTTGATATTAACGGTATAGGTTGCAATAAGCCTGGCTTTTTCCCAGTAGAATTTTTTGAAAGTTTACACGCAATATAAGTTTTGATAAAATTATGTGTATCTCGTATAAGTGTTGGCCAATAATATTTTTTCTTGAGTTCAGCAAAAGTTTCTGTAATACCAAAATATGCAGATTAATATAGATTCTTGATATGATTTTAGTATAATATTAGTCAAAGATTTTGGAATTACTTAAAAATATGTGATCCCGTTTTTTGACCAATTCTTGTAGTATAAAATATCATCTTTAAGGGGGCTGCAGGCGACACAATATTAAGGAGTACTGAATAGGCAACAGAATTCACCCCATATGTATACGCGTGAAAGTGTGTGAGATCGTAAATTATCTTTAGTGTGAGTATAGTATTATCCGTGATTTATTTCTCAGAATAATAATATTATTAATGTACGGGGACACGTCAAACCGGTTTTCGAGGGTTTACGAGTTCATAGCTGTTACTATATTATTTTAAATTCCCAGCCGTGCGAATCTAGTGGTTGTACAATGTTTATTTATTTTTATTTTTTATTCTGTAAACAAAATTTCTACCAAAAGAATAATCCGATTTTTACGAATAGCACCTTTTCTGATAGTAAATTACATCTAGTTTGTAATTAATGAGGCCATTTTCCGTTTTTCTTAATAGTTTTTTGACGCGGCAGGAAAAACTACCGAAAAATTACAAAAAAAAAAACTAAAAATGAGATTTTTTCTACATCGCGAATAGTTATTTCTCCGTAATTTCGAAAATAATCATCGTAGTGTTTTAAAATTTTGAAATCAAATGTATCATTGTCTATACAACTACCAAACAATTTTCAAACTTTTTATTTTGATTTTAGGCTATTTATAGCTATTTTTAGATTTTGATGTAATTAATTAATAAAAGGGTTAATTTTCGGTTTTAAGACCTGAAAATTTAATACAATGTCATACGTATTTTTCTATAATTATATTACAAAAGAAATGAAAACCGGACATCAAGAATTTATTTTATAACCATTTTAAGACTTTACGAGATTGTATATTTTTTATTATTTTGTATTACTTATAAGCTACTTAAAATAAAAATTGAAACTTCATCCCAACAATATATGCATATATTATCATCCCCGTAATATATCTGCTGTGGTATAAAATAACGTAAATTATATAAACTAACTTATTCACAAATAATATTTAATACTATATTTTTCAATGGCGTAATTTTCTATCAACACAATAAATATCAAATTATAATTCAATATAGTCATTATATTTATAAACATTTTGCTTTTAAAATTGAATGTAGTAAATAATCTATACAAATAATTTTTCGTTGAGACTATTTTGTCTTCCAGAAATCGTTTTATTTTATTTCTTCAAACATTAATCCCTCGTATAATAAATTGAAATAAATGTATTATATACTTTTAAATATATTATATATATTTTATATAAATTTTCTAAAATATAAAATTACCATTTTTTAATTCCTTACCATAATGTCTGTAAATAATTCAATAAAGCTATACCTATAAGTTATATATACAGACAGGACCTAACTAATATTATTCGTACATAAATATTATTATGTATTTTATATCTACGTATTCAACCACGCAACATTACAAAATATACTATAATATTATTAAAAATAATTATTCAATAGCTTAATATTTTCTACCTATAATTAATTTTCATCAACACAATAAATATCAAATTATAATTTAGTATAGTCAAAAATGTATTTATAAAAGATTTTCTTTTAATATTTCTGGTAATAAGTAAATTTATTTAATTAAATTTTATTAACATAAAAATGTGTAAGTTGAGATTCCATTTTTTCCTTCCAAAATTTATCGTCTCTTTTTATTTTTTCAAACATTAATCCTGTATATAATAAATTAAAATGTATTGATCACACATTATATAACTATTACTATTCTTTACAAAATAAATTTTAACTAAATTACCTTTAGGTGTCCAAACGCAAAAGTAACAAAACATTTTTCGTGCTATATGAAGCTGCCCTTGAATTTAATAAAAATAATTGTCATTTCTTTTTAAACGAAGTTGGCCATCTTCAATTTGACAAATTTTAATTTTTTTATAATAAAATCCCTTCTTTTGGAGTAATTGCTCTAGCCGAAATAGGACATTTTATTTCGACCCGTGTGTCATTTCCAACTAGACCGTCTGGTGAACAGGCTAAAAATGATATCTCCGAATCAACAAATAAACCAGCAGCTTCAATTTTCCCTTTAAGTTCTTTCTCTAATTCCTCTTTAGTAATATCTTCATGTGCTATGCCATACCTAGTATCGGAATTTCCATTAAACGTCCCAAATAACATTTCTTTCACTACTTTTTTACGAAATGTGCTTTCACGCATTTTACAAATTTTCCCAAAAGATGACGCAGTAAGTCTAAAAACAAATACATGTATTATCAAATAACAAATTAAATATAGATAGTCTAATCAATGTAAGAAAAAAGCCTTTGTTTATAAAAAAAATATTTAAGAGGACGCTACACACTCGTTTTTTAAGGGGTTGTGTATAGGAAATTTTTAAGAAATATGAAAATACAACAATTTAAAAATATTTAAATACAATTTTAAAATAATTTAAAATTGGTCCCGTGGCTTATTTTATATCATATTTTATTTTTGTGTAATCACGATATTTATCAAAAAAACATATTTACGCAAAAGTGTTAAAATGTGGTTTTTAAATAACTTTAATGTTTGGGATTTTTAATTTATTACTTTAAAAAAAGTAGTTTTAAAAAGTTAATTTTTTTACTTTTTAAGCTTTAATAACTTTTTTTAAAAGTATGATAAAAATAGCTTTTGTAAGCAAGGTATAACATATAACTTTTATAAAATTTACCTTTAAAACAATATACATTTTTTTTCGTATTATGTGGCATTGTGCTCTGACAATGAGAATCATAGACGGCTATTATTAGAATGCATCAGAAACGTAAGATTGAAATTTATTCATTAAAATTGTGTTTTATAATGTTATAAAATATAGTATCGCTTATATATTTTTATTTTTACTATTACTAGCATTATATAAATGTATATTATAAATATAAATAATATATTAGTATACTCATGATAGTTATACGTCATTATTTTTTATGAATTATCATAAAACTAAATTCATACTTTACATTTCTGAACTTCGATCATTTTTCATAAGGAAATGCTCTCCATTTGACTAACCTATATAAATAATTTTGTCTACGAGTAAGATACCCACCTTTTCTTTCGCTCCAAATGCCATTCATCACATTGATTTGGCCTCTTGGTTTTTTTTTTCCAAGACTTGGATTTCCTCTTCGGTTAATTTGAGGTTTTCCATAAATTTGTTTTTTAATTTTTGAACTTCATAAGTGGAAAGTTCAGCTAATGGATCGTGAGGTATATCTCCATAGTTTTCGTCTGGTTCTGATAATACACCAGTGGTCTTGGTTTTATTTTCTTGCGCACTAAATAAACAACGTCATCGTCTTCGGGTTTCACTAGACCTTTGGTGTCTTTTGATAAACATTTTTGTATATTTTCCGGGGCTTTTTGTCGTCACATGTTTATTAAATAATGAGATTCGATTGTATCCTGAATTATATGCAGTGACTGCTGCATTAAATCTTAGCTGATAGGACCCTCTCAGTGAAAAATTAATTATTTTTCCGCCAACAAATTTGGTTAAAATCGAATTATAAAGTTTGGCCGAATTATTATTATAACCATACCATAAGCTTTCAGTGTGGTAGGTTAATAGATTTCGGGCTCTAGAAATATCATCCCAAACACAAAAATGTTTTAAGTCAGCTACAAGATTATCTTCCCCTACAGGTAATAAATAAAATATTATATAATAAATATTGTATATTATATTATATTTAATAACTGTAACTTAAATTAGTAGTTGCTCACCTGACTTTTGGCCATGGCAAAAGTATGAATGACATTTACTATGGTACCCAAATACATGGTTAGGCCCGTTATTTATATCTGTTTTTAGTAAAGCTAATGTATCTTCATATGGGCGATCTGTTTGTTCTCGTCTTCTAAATTTTACCGCTTCTGTTACAGCATATCGTAATCTTAATAATCTATCCTGTACTGCTTTCCTATAGCAACCAGAATCAGCGACACGAAATCGAAGAAATTTTAATTTTAATAATTATTATAGAAATGGTTTTAATAATTATAATGGTAAGAATAATAGTAACGGAAATTTTAGGTTTAATAATAATTATGGAAATGGTTATGGTAGTAATTATGGTAGAAATAATGATTATAATGGTAACAGGGACTATAAATTTAATGGTAATAATAGTAGTGGGAATTATAGTGGTGACAATAATAACTTTAATAGTATTAATGGCATTAATGGTTATATGGGAAACGGTGATAATAAACCAAATTTTAACCAGAATCGTATTAATAAGGATGACATTAGAAATAATCAATATTCATCAAATTCTGAATACATTAAATATAAAAATCCCAATAATAAAAATCTAACCGGAACAATATCAGTTTTATAAATAATAATAACTTTGATCCATTAGTACAGGATCGCGATTATATTAATATGAGTCAAAATAATTTTAATCCAAATTATACTTCTCAAAATAATTCAAATAATGTAAATCAAGTGAACTGCGAAAATACCAATAATAATCAGAATATTCAAAATCAAAACTCTTTATATAATAATGATAATATCAATAACACAAAAAGATGTAAGTCAGGAGATAGACATTAGGTTACCTCTTGACAATAATACAAATCTTAATATTGATAATTCTAAATCCTCGGATAATATATTAAATGAACAAATTTCTAGTTGCGTCTTAAATTTTACTAATATACCTACACAATGTGTAAAAATGCAGATAGTAGGACATATTAATAATATAGAAACACCCTTTATTTTGGATTCTGGTACAACAATTTCTGTAATCGATAGTGAACAAGTAAAATTAAATAATTCTCAAATTAAAACAGGAAGTATGCGAGTTTACAAAGCAAATGGTTCAGTTTTAAACGTAAACGGTAGAATGAATGTGGGAATTAATTTCCAAAATTTATTTTTCCTGTACAATTTATTTTGGTTTCTAATCTTTGTGGACCAGCATTACTTGGTACTGATTTTTTAAGTAATTATCGAGTACAATTAGATTTTTTTAACAAATCAATTACGATGTACAAAAATATCACTACTAAAATTTCAATTAATTTTGAATCTGAACCAGATTATGATAATTCGAGGGGATATGTTAGTGAAAATTATACTCCAATATCTCATGATATGCAAATTAAAAGTAAAGAAAACAAGGAAGAAAATATTG